>JAQQAC010020790.1:2289105-2305747 GCA_029783875.1 Phataginus tricuspis | reverse complement strand
AGTGTAGCACAGAGAAGACAAGTAGGGACTCTGTGGCATCTTACTACACTGATGGACAGTGACTGCATTGATAATATGGGTGAATGTAGTAACCACATTGTTTTTTTATGTGAAACCTTCATAAGAGTGTATATCAATAATATGTTAATAAAAAATTTTTTTAAGAAAAGGAAAGTACTCCATGTCTCACAGCCAGTAAGTGGTAAGGCAGGACTTGAGCTCACATCTGTCTTATGCCAAAGCGCTGGCTCCATGCATCAAAACCCTAATTATCAGTGCAACAAAAAGAAAGGTGAAGGGAACATTCCGGAAGAGGCTCCTCAAAGGCAGAAGGTGGCTGGTACATGGCTCCCCTTTGTCAAAGCCATTTCCAGGGAGGAGGAAAGGAAGCAGGTGTTGCCCCTTTTGGACCCACCCAGCTCCACAGAATCAAAGCAGTTGCCCGCCGACAAGGAGCTTCCCTCACCCCCGAGACGGGACGTCTCGGTCAGCTGGCTGTGTCCTTCCGAGGGGCAGTGCTGGTCAAAGTAATCTAGTGACCGTTTCCCCTTCAGCTTTAACACTGTCGGTTTGCAACACTAGAAATTAAATGGTCTTCCCTAAGTTACAAGAAAATTTTGGTTCTTAGGCTGACTAGTGAAGTCCGAGGATATTTTTGTCTTGGTAGAGCTTGTTCCTGAATACTGGTGAGCATCCCTCTGGAGGCGCTGGGCCGCTGGGACCAGCTCTGCCTCCCAGAGACCCTTTCATACCGGACGCTTCCTGCCCGTCCCCGGCGGCTGGGACTCGGCACCACACAGAGAGCTGGGGCCGGTCTCCCCTCCACCCTCGTCTGGTCGCTGCCTCCCGGCTTGGCCCAGCACACGGGACTTCATCTGGCTCTGATCGCTGTATGAGTTTTCCATTTGCTGTCTTCTTGGGAACAGGAGGAAGGAAACTTGGCAGAGCCCGGGCTGCTCGGTGGGAGTCGAAGAGGCGCTAATGACACCCGCGGTACAGTGAGTGCGGCTGGGTCGCCCAGAGCACCGCGCACAGGAGAGGCATCGCGGGCCTGCTAACGGGACTGTCACCAGCTGGCAGGGAGAGGAAGCAGGCTGGGGTTTGAAACAGTCATTCTAAGGATTCCGAGGCGCTAGAGAGGGACACCAAAGGGCGCTATGGGATTCCCTCCGGGACACAGGAAAGGGGGGTGACGGCCTTGTGGACGGTTGTAAACGACCCTGCACAAGGCCATGAAGCTGAAGGGGTTAAATCTTTGAGTTCCTGCCTAGATCTGTTCTTAGACTCTTAAGAGCAAATAGAAAACAAAATGGGAATAAAACAAGAGTAAACCTCTAGGTCACTATAAAGATTCTCACCTAAAAAATAAATTCATATGAGTTGCAAATAGGACACTGCACTAATGACAATAGCTCACCTCTGGGTCATAGGGCTCTGTGGTGAACACCAGGTCGACTCTACATCCCGTCTTTGGATTAATCTGAAATACAGAAAATGAATCTTAGTTGAAGCTCTGTTAATGTGTTCATATCCAAGAATCTTGGCATGACATAACATGGCGTGCAAATGGTAGCTGTAACATTTATCCAAATAAAACATGTTTTAGAAGGAGAAAACATCTCAAATTTTGGCCTAACCATGCCACTCTGCTTGCTAGTGTGACACCTACTAGCTGAGGAAGGCTGAGAAAGGGAAATGGTTGTATTGAGGCTGGAAGCTGAGGGAGAGCAGTTGGGTGAGACGCACGCGTACACAGGGCTGCGGAATGAGTCCCTTCACCCCGAACTCTGCAGTGCGTCCCCACACCCTCCCCGGGTTCTGGGCTGCTTCAGCAAGAGAGACAAAGGAAAGCCCCCGTGCCACTCGCGGTCACCATGACAAAGGTGTACCCAGCATAAATAATGGGCTTTCAGATGGTGATAGGATAGGTGAAGAAAGCAGTGGCTACTTTTACTAAGTTGGTCAAGGATGGCACCTGGGAGGAGGAGATCTCAGCTGAGGTCCAAATGACAGTAGGGAAGCAGCTGCACCCCCCAGGGGCAGGCAGAGGGGACCTGCCGTGAGGCCAGAGGGGGGCTTTGCAGAGGCCCTGCAGGATGAATTACCAACAGTGAGGACTCAGCCTGTCTTTTGCAGTTTTCATAGGCAGGTATACTTCTAAACTTTGGAAATTCATGTTTAGCCTTTTTAAACTTTTGATTCCAATGCATATTTTTAGAGTATAAACAACCTTATCATTGAAACAATTTAAACTGTTTAGAAGAACTTTATAATTATTTGCCATCATTTTTTTCTAAGCAAAACGGTCACTCAGTAAAAGAAGTATTTTCTAGAAAAGAAAGGGAACTTTCCACTGCATGGGGCTGAAGTCTTTTCTACAGTCTTAAGTTAGATTTGGAAACATCAATTTTGCTTGAATCTTAGCTCCGGAACACAACCAAACAGGATTATCTTATTTTAATAGACCAGAGACCATCCATTCCTATTATAGATTCTTTAAAAACTCTGGGAAATTAGGAAACGGAGGGGCAGGACTCAGTGGCAATTATTCATGTTGAAACTGCAATTTAAATGTGCTCTGCAGAGAGATTGGAGGAGACGCACTCAGCAGTTTGCTCAGGACTCATTTCAGTCTTGACACAAGTTGTGATTTAGTTGAAACATTGATTTCAACTTACAAAATTCATACAAGCCCATCTTCTCATTCCGAGTGGGCCACCCAGTGTCCGGGCATGGGGGACATACAAGGAAGCAGAACGTCCAGTCCAGCCTTACCAGGAGCCATGGCTTGTGTGGAACAAGCTGGTCAGTCCATCACAGGGCCGAGGGGCAGCTCTGGCTGAGGCAGCAGACGTGTGGTGCCAGGTTTAGGGAGGCTTTCTAGAGCCAGCGAGGCCTGGACTGATTCTCTGAGGGCAGCTGCTGGCCAGGCGTGGGCATGGAGTATAGGGCTGGCATCCCAGGGCAGGCAGCAAAGCTAGGAAAAACGCTGTCTGGGAGTCTGGCGCAAGGTCAAGGAAAGCCTCACTGTTTTATGAGGAGGACTTGGAACTTGACCTGGGAGTCTGAGAGCCCCAGTGAAGTACGTGTGACCGTAGTACTTCGGGTGCTCTGGAGAGTAAGGTACAGCATCAACAGGGCTTCAGCAGGGCCGGGCCGGGTAACAGTTCAGTGTGTGTCCACTGTTTTCACCACTAGTAAAACCTACAGACCTGAGGGAGAGAAAGAACTCTGCTGGGAAGGCTGGGGAAGAGTCATGCTGACTCCTGCCAGGGTTGCTTCTACTTTGGGAGCTTCGGCCAGAAGTAAACCGATGAGCCGTTAAAGGGTGAAGTGAGGCCTGCACGGAAGTGGCTGGACAAGGTGCCCCATGGCCTGTCTGCAAGACTGCTGGACTTCAGTGTCTTCATGGAACCGTAGGCTTGCTGCCTGTGGCCCACCAGCACAGCTGCTTACCAGCAGCTTCTAAGCTTGAATTGAGTCACCTGCTGCACCAGCCCTGGGGCCCTCTTGCCTGCTAGATAAGGACCTGCCTGCCATGTCCACTTATGGGGCCCCTGAGTGCAAGTCTCCTTACAGGAATCAGGGACCTCCTGGAGGCTGCCAGCTGTGGGGTGCGCAGAGAGGGTGGTGAGGCCGTTTATGAGAAGAGCAGGAAGCAGAGCTGGTGGGTACAGTCTTTGGTGCTCAGGGACATTGGAGACACCCAAGAGGCAGCAGAACATTATAGAAGCAGATTCAGTAGAGACAGTGGTTGAAGCCACGGAATTTGATGCAATCCCCTAGAGAAGACGTTTATTAGAAAAACCCTAAGAACCACCAACCTTCACATTAATACTTAATTTGCTACACACTTATTTGCTATTCAAAAAAGTCTTCCTTATTCTTGATATAATTGTGCATATTTAAAATAAAGTACTTATGATGTTATTTGACCCAACGGTTTTAAAAAAAATACGTGGAGGCAAAGTGAAGTGCCGGGTCGTAGTCTTTAGAGGGAAAGACACAGGACTGGATTAATAAAGGCTGTGAGCTGAGTCAGACTGGAGCCTGTCCTTTTGAAGAGTTGTTTTCCTTGCTGATTTGATTTCCTTATTTCATTTTAATTGGGTACTCTTAAAAGCTTCTACATTTTGTCCAAAATAAGATTTTACATTTTTGGTTGTACTTTATCATTTATCAAGACTCAATGCTTTTATCTTCCACAGAGGCTTCTGTCTTTTCCCCTCATGGGAGTCACAAGTTTCTCTGAGGCTGCTTTGCTGGCTGTGCTGAGATAAACACATCAGCCACAGGCCATGCAGGCAGACGCAGGCCAGCCAGGGCCTTCGCCACCTGGGCCACATTGTCTTGTGCTCCTTTAACTGTCTAAGGACTGTGTTTCACTCTGGCTGTTGTTGGTTAAAACTATTCTGCAATAAAGAGGTCTTTGTTGCTCAACATCCACTCCAGGATTTGTTAAGCACGGAGCCCTGTGCTAAGTGCCAAATACAGGAAACAAAACAGTGGTAGTCCCTTCCCTCAGGACAGTTAGGTTGGGCAGAAGGCCTTTAAGTAGATCTTTGGGGAACTGATCATTTGATTATTGGTAATTTAAGAGCTTGAAAGGGTAAATGGAGAATTGATCTAGTCTAGGGATCAGGGATATGACCTTTAAACTGAACTCTGAAGATGAAGAAGGAATTGAGTTTGGTGGGGAGAGGGGCAGTCAGCACATCATTCCGCATGGAAGGCACAGTGAGGCTGAAGGCAGGGCCAGAGGGCAGAAGGACAGCAGCCAGGATCGGGAACAGGCCAGCTGGGCAGCCGATGGACGCTCCTGCAGGCTACAGTGAGGGTTTTATCCAAAGAGAAATGGAAGCCATGGACAGGAAGGAGAGAGTCTTAAAAGATCCCTCTCAGTGGGAGCATAGAGAACTGGTGCATAGCAAAGGCATCCAGAGGGAACGCATAGTCCACAGGAGGCGAGCTGAAGGGGGCAGGTGAACCAAGAGGGGAGAACAGAAATGGAGAGAAGTATATGGTGGACAGATATGAGTCCTACACTAAAAGGTAAGCAATGAACAGATTTGAAATTCAAGATTAGAAGTCATCACAAGAATGAAAGTCTTACATTATTAAACCAACCATCATTTAAATGATGCTTGTATGTATAGAGCAATAACAACACCCTTATTGGACTTGTGCCAGTTACTGTTCTAAGCATTTTACGTATCTTAACTATGCTAACAGAGCTCTGAAGTCCCGCTCAAACTCATAAGTAATCAGAGAAATGCAAATTAAAGAATCAATGAAATATCACTGTACAACTATTAGACTGGAAATAAATTAGAAAGTAGGGCCAGTTGTTGGGCAGGCTTGGGTATTTAAGGCTGCTCCCCTGTGGCATGTAGGAGGGTATCTGGGGAAGGCAACCAGTGTGGCTGCTGGGCAGTCTAGCCAACTTGGTCAAATCAAGTTCACATACACTGTACGATCTAACAATCCCACTTCTGGGTAACTATCTCAGAGAAACTGTGATGCAGATTGTATCAGACTCATAGGAGAATGTTCCTTGAGGCATTGTGTGTGTGCTGGGGAGTCGGAGACAATCTGCTGCCCATCCCTGGTGAGGGTGAGGGTCCTGCCAAGGGGTCCTGTGCAGCAGGGAGAGGCAGCAAACTAGCTGTACACACAGAAACATAGATTCTAAACACTGAGTGAAAACAAAATGGCATGATACCATTTGCAAAAAAAATTTAAATAAAAATGTACACACAAACCAACAATATCCTTTATTAAGAATACCTACCAAAACAAAACAAAACAAATTGAATCAAGCATCTTTTCTGACCACAAGAGAATGAAACCAGAAATCAATTAAAAAAAAAAAGAAAGAAAAAAACACATGGAGGCTAAATAACATGCAAATAAACAACCAATGAGTCAATGAAAAAACCAAAGAGGAAATAAAAAACACATGGAGTCAACTGAAAACAGAAATGCAATGTTGGTTCAAAGTCTTTGGGATGCAGCAAAAGCATTCCAAGAGGGAAAATTAGAGATACAGGCCTACCTCAAGAAGCAAGAATAATCTCAATCTAAACTGTCACCCAAAAGAGCTAAAAAAAGAATAAAACCCAAAGTTAATAGAGGGAAGGAAATAAAGATCAGAGCAGAAATAAATGAAATAAGAGTTTAGAAAAACAAAAAAGATCAAAGAAACTAAGAGCTGGTTCTTTGAAAAGACAAACAAAATTGATAAACCTATAGCCAGGCTCATCAAGAAAAAAGGAGAGGACTCAAATAAAATCAGAAATGAAGAGAAGTTACAAGTGACACCACAGAATTACAAAGGACTACCAGAGGTTATGAAAAAATTACATGCCAACATATTAGACAACCTAGGAGAAATGGATAAATTCCTAGAAACATGCAGTCTTGCAAGACTGAACCAGAAAGAGATAGAAAATCTGACCAGACCAATTTCTGGTAACAAAATTGAATCATAATCAAAAATTCCCAAAGAAAATTCCAGGACCAGATGACTGCACAGGTGAATTCTACCAAACATTTAAAGAAGAGCATCCTTCTCAAACTATTCCAAAAACTAGAATAGGAAGGAATGCTTCCAAATCTATTCTATGTGGCCGGCACTACCCTGATACCAAAGTCAGACAAAGCACTGCAAAAAAAAGAAAATTACAGACCAATATCCTTGGTGAGCACAGATACAAAAATCCTCAACAAATAGTAGCAAAACGAATTTTAAAATACGTTAAAAGGATCATTCACCATGATCAAGGAAACTTTATTCCAGGGACGCACAGTAGGTCCAATACCCACAAACCAATGTAATATACTACATAAACAAAAGGAAGGAAAAAGCCCATATGGTCATCTTAATAGATGCAGAAAAAGTATGTGACAAAATTCAACATCCATTTATGATAAAAACTCTCAACAAAGGAGGCACAGAGTGAACATACCTTAATATAATAAAGACCATATCTGACAAACCCACAGCTAACATCATACTAAATGGTAAAAAGCTGAAATCTTTTCCTATAAGATCAGGAACAAGACAAGGATGTCCACTCTCACCACTCTTATTCAACATAATATTGAAAGTCTTAACCATAGTAATCAGACAAGAAAAAGGCACTCAAATTGGTAAAGAAGCAGCAAAACTGCTACTGTTTTCAAACTACATGATACTATATAGAGAAAACCCTAAAGATTTCACCAAAAAACTACTAGAACTAATCAATGAATTCTGTAATGTCACAGGATATAAAAATCAATACACAGAAATCTATTGCATTTCTATATACTAGAAACAAACTAGCAGAAAGAGAAGTCAAGAAAACAATCTCATGTAAAGTCACATAAAAAAAACCCAAAATACCTAGGAATAAATTTAATGAAGGAGGTGAAAGACCTGTGTTCTCAAAACTATAAGACCTTGATGGAAGAAACTGAAGATGACACAAATAAATGGAAAACTATACCATGCTCATGGACTGGGAGAACATTGCTAAAATATCCATACTATCCACAGCAATCTACAGATTCAATTCAATTCCTATCAAAATACCAATGGCATTTTTCACAGAACCAGAACAAATCCTAAAATGTGGATTGAACCACAAAAGACCCCAAATAGCTGAAGCAATCTTGAAAAAGAAAAGCTAAGCTGGGGATCCCACGGTCCCTGATTTCAAACTATACTACAAAGCTATAATAAAACAGTATGGTACTGCACAAAAATAGACACACAGATCAGTGGAACAGAGAGCCCAGAGACAAACCCACACTTACTAGGGTCAATTAGTCTGTGATGAAGGAAGCAGAGTGAACACTTCTGGCTCTGCTGAGGCAAGGAGTGTTCCTAGACTAGCAGATCACAGCACCGGTTCCCTTCATCCCGACACTGCCTGAACTGTCCATCTGTGAGCCAGATTAGGAAGGTTTACATCCTTTCTTAAAACACAGCCGGAGGCACAGCATTTTGTTCTAATACATAAAAGTCAGCAAGCAAAGCAAATGATCATGTGACTGTATAACCTAAAGGAATGAATTAGTAGCTCTTTGCTACAGATTTCTTTTTAATTGTACAAAAGAAGATTTATATGCTCTAGCCTAGAATGACATGCTTTACAATTACAGACCACTAATGACATGGTTTATATTTTAATCTGGTTTCTTGTGTGTTTTATCTATTTTTGCTCCCACTGGTCAGGAGGGAAGGCAGCCCTCCTGTGTAGACCTCCCACATGCTGTGGTCGTAATGGGCTCCTTAGGAGAATGGCAGGCCCTTCAGTGCTTGTGTGTAAAGCGTCTGCTGGGGATGGGGAGGAAACATGATAAGAGCTATTCATATATAAAGAGAGCTCTTCCTACATACTTTACATGGTTCTACACGGTGCCCATGTATTACTTATCAATCACAGGAGCCCTTTGAGGTAGATATTATTAGTATCCCCAGGTTAAGGATAAGAAACTGAGGCATGTGGCCAAAGTTACAGAGTTGCCCAAAGTCACAGAGCTGGTAAGTAACGAAACCAGCTCTGACCTCTGCCTTTCCCTTCTGTGGCATGGACTGTACAGAGCTGGCCTCCAAGGGGATGGAAAAACAGCTGGCTGGTGTGTGTATATATGTGAGGGTACGAGAGAGACAGAGACACATCTCATAACCATGGTTCCTGTAGACAAGACCACCCGACCTTTCTGGAAGGGAGGCAGCCAGGCAGGGCTTGTGTATCAGCTTCCTAGGGCGGCTGTAACAAAGTACCACAGGTTGGGCGCCTTATACAGCAGAAATTGATTCCCCCACAGTTCTGAAGTCTAGAAGTCCAAAACCAAGGTGCCGCCAGGGCTGTGCTCCCTCTGAGACCCTGGAGAGGATCCGTCCCTGCCTCTCCCAGCTTCTGGTGGTGGCCGTCAATCCTTGGCCTTCCTTGGCTTTCAGCGGCGTCACTCCAGTCTCAGCCTCTGTGTTCTCTCTGTAACTTCACTGGCCTTCTTATAAGGTCCTCAGTCGTTGGCTTCAGGGCCCATGCTAACCCAAAGTGGCCTCATCTTAACTTCATTACATCTGCAAAGACTTTTCCAAGTAAGGTCATAATCACAGGTACAGGGGGTAAGACTTCACTGCATCTTTTCTGAGGACACAATGCAACCCGCCACAGGGATGTGAAGATGAGCTGGCCTGGGACTCCGTGAGAAGCCCTGGCCGCAAGCTTTCAGGCGGGGTGCGAGTGCAGGTGCGGGAATCCCCAGGGAGACCCAGGACGAACACACGCCGAGGAGGGGAGAGGGGGCCCGGCTAAGGAAGAGAGTGTGAGTCCAGGCATGGGGGTGAGCGGCCAGGCTGGGGGATCAGCAGGTTGGTGGAAGGCGCACCTGGAGTCAAGGGCAGATTAGAGGAAGTCTCTTACAGGGGCTTTATTCTGGAGTAATAGGTCTCAGACTAGAGCGGCAGTGCGCTCTCCTGGAGGGGTTGCTAAATCACAGTGCGCTGGGGCCGACCCCAGGTTCTGGTTCAGTAAACCCAGGGTGGGGCCTGAGAACTTGCATTTTAATGAGTTCCAGGTGCTGCTGCTGCGGCTCGTCCAGGGACCACACTTTGAGAACTTCTCTCTAGATGCTGAATGGAGCTACTTTAGTTCTGGGGCGGGCGGGGGCAGTAGGAAGTGACAGATGGAGCAGTGCATCCCTAGAATGGGGCTGAACAGCAGATGCGGAATGACGACTCTCTCCCAAGGCCTGAGGGCATCACGAGGGCTGAATGAAGTGGGGGAATGGCGACTCGGTTTGGAGTCTCTGGCAAATCAGGTCAGGATGGCTTAGAAAGGAAAGGGGACAGAGGCACCTGCCGCTTCAGGGGGTCACACTGGAGAGGCCCGACGGCGTAGGCTGTCCTTCCCTCAGGCAGGCACATTTGCAGAAGGCAGTCCGGACCAAAACAGGACAGAAGAAAATCCCCCCTTGCTTCCTGTTACCCGCACAGCTACTTTGCCATGCAAAAGCATTTGTGCATGCATCAAGAAGGTAGGACTGCACATTCTAATAGCAACTCCACAAAGTCATGCCTTATTTTCAGGAAAAAGCTGTTTACTGTAAAATGTAAATGTTTGTTTTCGTGCCAATGGGCCAAGTATTTTTCCTGCAGCACGTGTCTGGGCTGTCTTTACATTAGAGACCACGCAATGTTTGTTAGAGTCATTGAATTATTGGGTGTGAGTTAGTGGACATACACCTGAGGAGCTGATGAGGGAGAGGGCATAGGTATTTATTTATTCTAAGAGCATATTTTCAAAACCTAACACCCACTTTAAACTCACTCCAAAACTTGGAGCCATTGAGAGGGCAGGGACGGTGTCCCAGAGAAACCTCGCTGCCGGCTGCCCGAGGGCAGCACAGGGGCGCTCGGCCCTGGACTTTCCTAGCCCAAGACCCTGCCAGCCGGGCCATGCAGGGAAACCGCGTGCTGTGGGGAAATGCCGGCGCCTCGTTCCCCGCAATCTGCCGCGGCTGCTAAGCACTGTCCCCTCCTGTTGCCTCCAGGCGGCCGGGGCGGCGTTACACGTGGCTCTTCCGTGAAGGGTGGGCGGCGGGGCGGCTGCCGTCGTCAGGAGCCCCGGTGGCCCTGGCTCCCCTCCCGCGCGCCCGGGCCTCGCCGGCACAACAGACTCGGCTTCTCAATGTGCCTCCAGCCTCCACACTCGGTGAGAGGTCATAAATGCCAAGCCACTCCGGGAAGCAGCAGACGCCCTCCTTTCACAAGGTCGGCTCTGTGCGCCGGCCCGGCGGGGGATGGAGACCGCTCTCCGCGCCTCTGCTTTGGGCAGAGAACTCGGTGCCGTGCAGGGGACCCTGCGACCGCGCGGCCGCGCCTCCCTTCTCCGGGCAGCGCCGGGTAAAGCGAAGGCGGGTCATGGAACCCGAGGCGGTGGCCTTCGGATCAGGCCCAAGACCTTCCCACGAGGACGCGTGGCTGCACCGGGTAAGCAACAGTGGAAGGAAGACGCGCGGCACCGCGGGCTGACATGCCGTGGGCTCTGGGCACCGGGCCCCGAGCCTTTGGGAGGAGCCGGCGTGGAAATGGCCGGAGGCAGCGTCTGCCTCCCCTCCGGCTCGGGGCGGGTCTAAGGAGACCGGCTCGCCCGTCCCAGGGGCGCGGCGGTCCCCGCAGCCTCCCACATGCCTTTCGGGTCACTGAGCGCACGCCGACCTTCGTCTCCGTCCTGCGCTGGGGCCGCGCAGGGCGGCGCGCGCTGGCCTCATCCTGGAAGCCGACCCACGGGCAGCGTGGGACTAAACTTGGCTGTCGAGGACGGAGCCCAGAGCAGCCTGTCGTCCAGCACCCCACAGGGCGCAGAGGGCAGGGGTGCTCGGAGGCAAGGTCAGCAAGGTCAGCAAGGCGCGGACATCAGCCAAGGGGGAGGTGGGCCGCCCTCAGAAGCTGGACAGGGCGGGGAAAGGGACTCCCGCAGAGCCAGGGAAAGAGTGCAGCCCGGCGACACCTCCATCTCAGCACAGCGACACTCACTTCGGGCTCCTGACTTCCAGAGCGGCAGGAGGGTCCTTTCATGCTTTGACCTCCCAAGTTTCTGGTGATTCGTTACAGCCGGGAAACTGCGGCAGACACAGGGACCCTTCCTGCGGCGCTCTGGGTGGGCTACACCCCCGTGGGGCCGTTGGGGAGTCCTGCACACTCACACAGTTGAGTACAAGACCCCCGTGCAAAGCCTGACCCACCTGAGCAGCCGCAAGAAGCAACCCAGAGTGGACACTTGCTACGGCTACCACCCCCGTCCACTGTGGGACTAGGAAAACCCCTTCGATTTAGGTGCCACTGGCCAGGCAAGTAAACGCCAAGAACACGGAAGTGCGGCTAAGCCCCTGGGGTGATTCACTGTGACACACTGAGATCGAAGCTCAGGCCCAGTTTGGGAGATGTGTGTGCCGCGCCGATATTGGTCATTTCAGGGCTGAGCATTTATATTCAGTCTCCAGCAGAACCACTCCGGTTGTTCAGGGAAGAATGCAGCCAAGCCAGAGTCTGGCCGCTTAAATCAGGACCACCACCCATGCTTTCCGTTTGGGGCCACTACTAATGCTCTGTGGCCACATACAGCCGTGGCTATTATACCATGTGTCATGACAAGTGGGAAGTCCTGTGGGCTGGTAAAAAAATGTTTATGGTTCAAAAACACCTTATTACACGCTGGTGGAAAGCATCCCTACTTGCTGGCTCCGGGTGCAGCTGGCTTGGGTGACCGGGGATCAGTGCCAAGGCGGCCAAGGCCGCGGTTCTCTCCAGGGCAGGTGGCCTTTCCCACCCCGAGCTAGACCCAGACCCTGTGGTGAGCACCTGCGGATGAGGCAGGCGCCACAGCGAGGGTCAGGGCAGAGACCCTGGAGGCAGTGGGCCACTTGAGCACACGCGGTGCCCGGAAGGTGGCCGTGTGCCTCTCTGTTCTGCGCTCTCGGGCCTGCCGTGCTCAATGCCCAGGGCAGTGTGAGGGTGCCGAGGGGCACTGCATTCATCCTGCCAACCCCTCCCCGACCCAGTGGCTGTAAAAGCACTTAGGAGCCTTTCTTGCATGAAAGTAAAGATTGAAAAGTGATAAAGGAAGGTTTTTATTAGAAGAGCAGGCGCTCTCCTGAACACTTCGTGGCCGGGCAGACGGCCCCGTTCTGCTGTCCCCTACCTGAGCAGGCGCCCAGAGCAGCCCAGCCCTCCTGCCCTGGCAGCCCGATGCCCACCAAGCTCACGTGTTTGCTCCCAAACTTGCCTATGCCGGGTGCACTTAACACCTAACTGTGTGACCAAATTTTATGTAAGCTGGTGAAGAGTGGATGCAAAAAAAGATGTTCACAAAACCCAAGTTAAACTTGTAGAAGGAACTGGTCAGGTCAAGCCTCAAAAACTCTTGTTGTTGAATCAGGTGTGGGTGAGTTAAGTTTGGGCAAGAAAGAAAAAAAAGGTAAAAGTAGAGGATTAGGCTCTGGGTTCTTTGCCAGTTCTCCCTGCACTGTAAGTACATCAAAAAGGAAATCACAGGTGGAAGAATATGATGATGGCCTTGTTTCCTGGCTAGGAAGACTGCAAGGAGTGGCCACGAAATGGCCTTGGCCCCCACCAAAAGATGGGGGATACATTTACATGTATTGACTTTAATGTAAATGGAAGCAATTTAAATATGGGCATAATCCCTACCCCACACACTTTGGACAGTTGTTTCAAACATATTTCCAACTATTTTCCTGGCTTGGTCAGAAAGCATTCACCTTAAGTGACCAGGCCCCAAACAGCAGCTGACTCCCAGTGAGTTGCCGTTCTCAGGCAGTATGTGGACACAGAGTCCTCAGCCAGATTCTCCAAACACTGGGGAAGAACTAGCCTCTCACCGGCCGCTGGGCCAGCGGTCCCAGGACTTGCTGAGTGGCCAGAGACTCGTCTCGGGGGACGGGGCAGCCCAGAAGTGGTCAGCAGCGAGGCTGATCCCGGATGTCCTGGGTAGCACAGGGCCTCTCACCACCACCCAAAGTCTCCCACCACTCCACTCAGCGGCCCTGAGCCTGCACCGCGTGATATCAGAACAGAAGCCTTCTTGGTCACAAAGGGTAATGTAAGGCCAGTTATATGGCTTGTGATCTCTCCCTACAATTAGTAAACAACAGAAGGCTCGCTGTTGAAGTAACCAGCCCTGATGCTGTCTCAACAGAGCTGTATTTACTACCGCACCTCTAACTGCATTTTACCACTAGAGGGCAACAGTGTCTCTAAGATGAGGGATTCCTGCAGAACCAAGGAATCACCTAAACGGAGTTTCATAACTGCAAGAGGTCTTAAAAATAATTTGGTTCACTGGCTTTCAAAATTTTCTGTAGCTGAAACCCACAGCAAGAACTGAATTCTTCATAATGACCTGGTTCATAATAGGTCATTCTGAGGCACTACTTATCCTTCTTCTGCAATGCACCCTAATACTTTATAGTCCAAACTATTTTGTTAAAAAAAAAAACACACACACACAAAACAACTGTAGCCTACTAAGTTGATTTCATAACCCACTAGTGGGGCATTATTTTGAAAAACACTGACTTGGTCCCAGCCTCTTATCTTACAAAGGGGAGCCCTGACTCCTAGGACGGAGAGGGGTCCCTACCAGCCACACTTCCCTCCCACCCAGCCACCTGCTCACCCTGGGGTCAGTCCCGGATGAGAGATGGACGACATACAGCAACTGTGCACTCACTCTGGAAATGCACCAACTGCACAGAGAATGTAAACCCAAGTTCGGGGAATCTGCCACTTCCCACTTCTTGTCCAATGCCTCAAGTCACTACAGTGACAGCTCCGTGCAGCTGGGGTCTGTGCTCCTCGTTCAGGCTGTTGGGTGACTGCCTGAAAACTCAGGGAACCTCAAGAAGACCTCCCTGACGATCCCATCCCGATCTGAATTAGCGCCGCAGTATCTAGCCCAGTGCCTGGCACGTAATAAGTGCTCAAGAAATAACTATTGGATGTATGGATTGCCCTTCAGACAGTAGCTAGCTCACATTTTTATACTTTGCAATTGGTACTTACATCATCTTACATGACTCTTAAATACACCTGCTGCGGTTGGCAGAACATGGATCATTTCCATTCCAAATGGGGAAACAACCAAGAAGACTTACATGGCCTTCTCTAGGTCGTATGGCTCACTGCAGGCAAAGCAGGGGCTGTGTCCCGGTTCCCTACTACAGCTGCCAGGTGGCCCCCACACGGTGGAAGGGCAGTCCATGGCCCTCCCAGCGGGAATCCGCACTCACTCCCAGCCACCCCAAGGACCCTAGCATGCCCGGCACGGGTTCAGGACATGCGCTGCCTCGGGACGCCTGGATCACGATTGGAGGGGGCTCTCCTTCAGGGGTGGTGTTTGGAGGAGGCAGAGGAATGAAGGAAACTCCACGGAATTCCTGGGAGTAACTGAAACCACTTCGTCTCTGCACATTCTTGGCCCTGAAAGTCACTGAGTTCTCTTCCTTGGCTTCTTGATCTTAAAATGTTTATAACCAGCTTGGGAGGAAATGTGAAGATAAACCAAGCGACTATAGGAAGTTTCCTTTTTAGGATCGTCGTCCTGGACCCCCCCTATTTATTAACCCCTCCTTTCATGCACACCTGCCTGCCTCTCATTCATTGATCCATCCTCCTCCCCTGCCCTTTTTGGTCAAAGAAGGATCCCTTTCAAATTACTGTAGTATTCCACATGCAAAATAGTAACTGAGCTCTTTGTGGAAGAGAAAGGGATTTTTTACTTAACTCACTCAGGCTTTGAGAGCTAGTTTGACTATTTTGTGAAAGATGCCAAGTGTTTGACTAAATGTGTGAAAATGCAAAGTATTTTACTTTTTCTGTGTGGTCTTGGAAAATCTTTCCTGGAATTTGTATGGCTCACTGAAGGCAAAGCAGAGGCCACATCCGGGCTCCCTGGAAAAATTTCTGGAATTTGAAAACCGGCATAATTTATCATCTGAGCTTGGTTTTCCGAAGTGATCACCAGGGAGCGGATCTTCAGGGATGCCTTCTTAGGGATCTGGGAGGTGGGCGCTCGCCTCTGTCCTCTCTCCTTTTTTGACAGAAAGTTCTCAAGCTCTGTTTCCTCACTTTTCTGTTGGACCCATACAACTGAATTCTTTTCCTCCCTGAGATAGCAAGGATTTTGCATGTGACAAGAATAGGTCGCCTTTTTCTAGGAGCGATTTGATTTCATCACTCAATAACTTTAGCTACCCTGGCTGCAGGACAAAGCCTTTGCGGAACCAAGGCGGAGCTCCCAGAAGGCCTTCCCAGCTCCTGTGTCTAAGGGACGCCAGTCCAGAGCAATCAACACAAATCCTCCTTCCACTCTTCAGAACTCTGTTTGCACTCTAGATTCTTCGAGACTGAGTCTGCAGGCTTTGTGGTATATTGGGGGGTTACTGGAAAAGCATCGTGATTTATGGAACAGACTTGGTGTAATTCTGTAATTGTGCGGTCTTCTGTTTGAGGAAGAAAGCAGCGCAGCCCGGAAAACACAAAACGACACCTGCAGCCAGCTCCCTGAGGCCAGGAACCAGGGAGCGAGCCGCGACGTTCCCGTTCACGCCGTCCACCCAGAGACCAGCCCTGGCTCCCTCCTTCCATCGGAGGAACGCGGGCCCCGGGACTGGGAAGGTCCTGCCCCGGGCGGCGCAGAAATCCAGCCACGCGGCCCTGCAGCCCTTGGATGGTGGCCTCCAATTAGGAGACCGTGCGTCCGCTGGCGGGCAGGGGAGCTCGCGGAGGTCTGGGGACCTGCACGCGCCGCTTCTGCCGGAACCACCTGCGGGTCGCGCCCTCAGGGACCCCTGCGCGGCAGCCACCCCGGGGCGCCAGGTGGCCTTTGGGCCCGGTCCTCGGCTTCCCCGCGCGCCTCTTCCCGGGAGGGCGCGCGCCCTGGGAGACCCCTCCCGGCCCGGGCCCCGGGGCGCCCGCACTCACCCGCGCGCGGCCCTCCTGCACGGCGGCCAGCGCTCGCAGCGCGCCGGGCGAGCCCCCGCGGACGTTGAGGACGTGCAGCGCCGCGCGCGCCGCCTGCTCCAGCAGCCCGGGCGGCAGCTCCGCGCCCCGGCGCCCCGCGGG
>JAQQAC010020790.1:2103599-2288705 GCA_029783875.1 Phataginus tricuspis | reverse complement strand
GGGGACCCTCCCGGGGCAGCGCCCAGCGCCGCGCCTCTGCGGGGGCCGCGGTTTGGGGGCCCTTCGCCTTCAGGGCGAGGCCCTGCGGGTACCCACGACGTGGAGCGGCGGCGCCCCGGAGGAGCCTGACTGGGCGGGGAAGGGGCGGGACGCAGCCCGCCTCGATGGGGGGGTCCCCGCGGCCGCGGACGAGTCACCAGACGGTCAGCAGGACAGTCGATAAGGGGCGGGAGGCCGCCCTGGACCCAGGAACGGTGGGTCCTTGTAGGTCCTTGACGGCCTCGGCGCGCGACGCACACGGGAAGGCCGGGCGGGGGCCGGATTCCAGGGGGAGGCGAGGGCGGCGTCGGGGCGCCGCAGGCAGAGGACGCTGGCGGCCCCTTGGGACACGCGGCCGCGAAGGCCGGAGGTGGCCACCGACAGAGGGAGCCCGGGAGAGCCCGGGCCGAGAGGGCAACGCCGGTGCTGCCGGGCCCTCCCAGCGCCCCCCTCCCCAGGCCTCCCCGCTCTGCCCGGGAGCCCGTCCCTCCCCAGCCGCCGCTGACCCGGCCTCACCAATGGAAGCCCTGCCTCCCTGCCCGCGCGCTGCTGTCGGAGCCATGGTGGAGGAGACGCGGGAGAAGCCCGGGGTGATGGGTGTGCACACCGTCAGGAGAACACCCCGCCTCCCACCTCCTCCCCTGGGGACTGTCCATCTTTGTGTGTCTTTGCTTCTGCAGATGTTTCTGGGACGCCTACTCCGGGGGAACCGCATCCGATCAGACCGCACCTGCGCCCTCCTGGGGCGCGCCTAGGCAGCGGGGCCGATCAGAGAGGACAGGCGTGGGCCGGGCCCTGTGTGGATGCGGTTACATGCTGGGGAGGCACATCCTGGACAGAGATGGGGGTTGGGGGGTGGCTGTAATTTAAATAATGTGGTTACGTTATTTAACTGGGAAAGTGATGTTCGAGTGACTAAAGTGATATTTGAGACCCGAAAGAGGTGAGGGGGCCTGGTGGACACGCAGGGAAGAGCGTCCTAGGCAGAGAGACAGCAAGTGCCGAGCCCCGGGCGGGGGTCCGCCCAGCGTGTTTGAAGAAGAGCAGGTGCGGCTGGAAGGAGAAGATGAGGCAGGGCGCGAGGGCGAAAGTCAGAGGGACGAGGGGGGATAAGGCGGACCGCGCGGGACTCGCTCGGCCCCCGCGGTGCCTGGCGGCCCATCTGGAAGCGTGCGCCTGTCTTGCCAGCAGCCTGAGAGCGAGGCCCGCCCGAGCAATGCCTGAGCCAGGAGAGGGGGGGACGCCGCACTCCCGAGGACACCGCGGGCGCCCGAACCCGCTGATCCTGGAGCTCATTTCTCGAGTACTTACGGTTTCTCTTTCTTGCTCTGAGAGGCAGCCTAACAGATGATTATTCACCCAGAGCCCAGTCATCTAACTCTCAAAGGCTTCCTGAGAACTTATTACCTTTTGGCTTTATAAATGTTAAATTTTTCTTTTTTTATTTCAGTACTTTTCCCCAGTGAGTATTAGGCTGATTTTAGCTGCAGGTAAAAGCAAAACTGATAAACATGGGGGAGTGGTGTGGAGTGGAAGGCTCAGGGACGGTTTAGAGACTCGGTGAATTTTGGAAGGGGCCAGGCTCTGCCTGTCCTTATCCACAGCTATCCTCAGCTGGTTATAGCTTTGTCTATAGACTTGTGGCTTCTTGATTATAGAATAGCTGCCACAGCCCCAGACACCATATCATCAGACGCTGCAAACAAAGGCAGGAGCTGCGAGTAGGCCTCCATGGTGGCAAGAGAACTCTGGGTCATATACCTGTTTGTTTTTTTATCAGAGAAGAAAAATCTTTTCCAGAACCCGTCCTCCCCACCAGACCTTCCCTGTGCCTTAGTGGTCAGGACCCGGTCACAGTGGCAATCCCTAGCCGCAAGGGAGGCTGGAAGGGCGAGTACCTGCCTTTCTTCCGTCCCTAGGGTGGTGGTCCGTTCTAAAAGTTAGGATTGTTAGGCTATATAGACCAAAAAACAAACAAACAATGACATTTACTTAAACAAGAGAGAAATTTAATTGTCACATAAAAGGAGGTGGGATGGGAACAGCTGGCAATCTGGTTGGTATTGGCAGCCCCATAAAGTTGTTGGGGGTCCAGCCTTTCCTCATATCTTGGCTCCCACATTCCAAGAGTGTGCTCCCTGTCCTCGGAGTCCAAGACGAACTCTACCGTCAGCAAGAGCTCCCTGTTATGGATTTCCCAGAGGTCGCTCAGAGTGTTCTTGCTTATATCTCATTTTCAAGAATTTTGTCATAGTCTTAGTTGCAAAGGAGGCTGGGAAATGTAGTCTTTATTCAGGAAGGCCATGTGCTGAATACAAGTTGGATTTTGTTACTAAGGAGGAAGGCCGTGTCCTCCATTGGGTGTCTCAGAAGCAGGCCCTGAGATAAAGACCGCAAGTGACTCCCAGAAGAAACCAGTAAGGAGTTTAGCAAGCGGGGATCTCAGACTTACATGAAAGGGATTCTGATCCCCCTTCACCTGACCTGAATGGAGCTCTGGGATGTAAATGATGCCTTAGAATTGTCCCCATCAGGCAGGGGATCTGTGCTTCCTTACTTACTTCCAGTCATTGACTAGGGGCCACCCTGGGTGATAGCCCAGGCACTTCCGGCTCTCACCATGTGGGTGCACTGGGGCAGGAGCCCGGGGAAAGCCCTTCTGGGAAGAGTCACAGGTACTCTGGGGTGGCTGCAAAAAACATGCACCGTGGCAGGGGTGGAATCTGGGAAAGGATCCCAGGGGCCCTGTAGGGAGATTGGAGAATGGCAGGCAAGTAGCGATCTTTATCACGGCCTTCAGGATGAGGACGATGGGAAAGACAATGGGGGACTTAGAACCTGGGAGATGGTGAGAGGCCTAAAAAGGCATAAATAGCAGGGAAGACAGACACACAGAAAAGACCAAGGAAGCAGCGCTGGCGTGTGATGCAGGGGAGTCTCCCAAGGCCAGTTGTTTTTAATAGTAGTAGGAACTATAATTGGGGCCGATCGACTTTGATCAGGAACATACATTAAAAATTTAACTAAAGCATTCATTTTACACACGGATTTTCTGGAACACAGGATATTTCTGTAACACAGGATATTTCTGTAACTGAGAACTGTCTGTTCATGTCCTTTGTCCATTTTTCTGTGGGGTCCTCGGATTTTAAATTGATTCACAGAAGCCTCTTTGACACTAAGGACATCAGGCCTCAGTGTGTTATGGCATCACTGATTGTTTTTTCTCATTTCGTGTACGGGGTTTGTGTGCCCGCATTGCTCTACCTTGCCAAATACCATGTGCACTGGGGGTACTGTTAACTGCACACAAGATTCCCCAATGGGCCCATCGTCCTGGGTCACAGGGGCCACCTCCAGGCCGGTCTTTCCTCCTCGGGGTTGTTGGAAGACTGTCCCCTTCAGGCAGGGTAAAGTCAGAGCAGGTCTAGCCCCCAGCCTCTGTGCAGTAGATGCATCCCTGTCATGTCTCTTCATTCCTTGGCCATTACTCTGGTTATCACGAGCACAAAAATATAGGGAACTTGCTTTATGCTTAAGAAACGTAATGGTATGTAAAACTGAAATGACTTTTATTCGTAGGAATAGAATCAGTACAGAGAGTGAGAGAGTAAACTGACATGTTCTTGTTGAGCTATTTGCAATATCCATCAAGCTTAGCGATGCACATGCTTTTTGGACCAGCAAGTCCACCTCTAGAGCTTACAGTAAGGATAAATTCACACACGTGCAGAGAAATATGTATGAGAATGTTCAGCTCCTTGAATATCTCATTTTCAACTCTTCGTCTCTAGAACAGTGCCTGGTTCACCATAGGCACCAACCCTTTTTTTTTTTTGAAAGAATGAAGAATAAAAGGCTAGAAAAAAATCTATATTCTGTGATTGAATGATTATGGGACCTCCAACCTCCATCTAGTGGAATACTGTGCAGCCATCAAGAAGGTAATAGATCCCAGTGTGTGGATACTGTACTGGAACATCTCTAAGGTGATGTCAATGGACAGCAAGGCGTAGAATAGGGCAAATTGTGTGCTATTGTTTAAAAAGAAACTAAGAACATACACAAAGAATATAAACATAAAGGTGGAAATATGCAAAGATGTGTCTGAAAAAGTTCATAAGAACTTACCAACTAAAAGATGGGAGAATAGGGATGGGAGGAAATTTTTCATCATATACCATTTTGCAGGGTCTGATTTTTTTTTTTAATGTATGTTATCTATTCTAAAAAACGAATAAATAAAATGGTGTTTATGAATGCTTTTCATATCAGTTTCTTCTGTGGCAGGAAGACCAACCTTTTCTACAGGGACTTTACAATTCTGTCATTCAGCATCGCTAGGGCAAACCTGACCTCGGTTTATTTGCCAAGCAGTTCAAGCTTGCCTTCCTGTGAGCCTCACCTCTCCACACTCTTCCTTTGCCTCAGCCCAGTCATGCTTTCCCACATGAGAACACCCAGGAAAGGAGTTGATGAGCTAATTCATACTGTAGTGTAAATGACTGCTGTGGCTCACCACATTACTCCTCTCAGAAGTAGTGTCACTCAGTGAGACCCGAGTTCTGATCGAACAGATTTTGGGCATTGACAAGTGTTCACTGTGCTAAGTAGAGGCAATCAGAAGCCCCTGAATACCCACACCTGCCCCTTTTCATCCCTTTGGGTAACAAGAGGCCAGAAAGCATAGCAGGAGCCTTGAGAGCTGTTCACTGTTCATTCTCCTCCAGGAAAGAGGAGCTGGGATGTATCTTCTGGGGAGATAGTTAAACACAGAGGCTTGCTGAAGTATCCTTGCCAGTGGCCTGAGTACTGGGCATGAGAGGACCTGGAGAGACTGAAGGGCATGGCGACACTGTTGTTCCCAATATCCCCAGCTCCCCTGGCTTGTTGGAGAATGTGGATAAGGACTCAGAAGCCAGTCCCATGAGCCTCAGGCCCTTGTTCCTTAGCGAAGCCCAGAGAATACATTAACAATAGGTGAGGTCGAGTAGACACTGGCTGGGGCCTCCTAGCAGCTGTCCCCTCGTCCTCCTGGTGACGCCTCTGATTTTCATCTCTGAAACACCTCTCTGAACACACCTCTCTCTGGGAGCCCTGAGTGGGCTCTTACTTCACCCCTCAGCTGCCTGGTCATTATGTGGTTGCGGGGAGGTGTTCAGGGATCAGCTTGGGACCCTCTTTGGGCAAGTGGGTGAGGAGGAGCTATCGGTGAGGTCTCTGAGAAAGGCTCTCCCGGTCCTCGCAGGGACCACGCTCTCCCTCCCCTTGCTGCTCCTTTTAGAGGAAGCCTCTGGTGTAAATGACTGCCATGAGCTCCAGGAACTTGTCCACATCTTACCACCCTCCGGATGGAGCTGACTCGCTGGAAGACAGAGCTGGCTCATGACGCACCTGAAGCCTGCCCCATCTCTAGACCTTTTAGTTGTAAGAACAAATAAACTAATCTTATTGCATAAGCCAACTGATGCTTTTCTTTACACTGGTTGGAAAATCCCTACTGGATTGCCGAGGTGGGTACTACTGGCAGGAACCAAAGAGGTGCAAGGCCGCCCCTGGGGGGATGGCCTCTGCACTGGGGACACAGTCTGGGAGCACCTCAGCTGCCCCTCCCTGGAGAAGACCATGCCGGCAGATGCCCCCAACTTTGGCTGGCCTGGCTGGTGAAGGACACTCCCAGACATGGCCAAGGAGCCTTGCTGACCACAGGAGCCCAGCCAGGCCATGAGCCCAGGTGAGAGGTGACTGCTTCCAGGCTGGACAACTGTCCGCTCCACTCTCTCAGGCTCTTCTCTAAGAAGAACAGGGTTAGAAAGAAGACCTTGCAGGATGAGAAGGAATCCCTAAGACAGGCTTGAACCTGGGCTGTGGCTCCGAGTCATACCCAGAGGAGATGGTAGCATCACTAAGGTAGATGAGTATTTTGCAAAAGCTAAAATAATCCTTATTGACAACTTTGTTTTCCCCTGTGGGGAAAATGGAAGTTCCTATGGCCAGGATCCTCACCTGACCCTAAACTACTTGATGATGTAATTGGCCAGGCTACAGCTTCCACACCCACAGGCAATATTACTGACTCAGTCACTATATAAAGAGCTCCTCCTAGGGCTTTGGGTGGAGGCAGAGACAGAGGTGGATTATGGACCTGCAGATGGCTGGATGCAGACACATCCTAGTGCTCGACCTGCCACCAGGATAACAAAGCCAGGTATAAATCCTTTAACCCCTAAAATGTTCTGTGGTCATTTCTTGGTCTCACTGGATCCATAGTGAACTTGCCCAGGTTGAAGCCCTCAGGCAAGGAGCTCCCTTTCCCTCCCCCTTTCCTCACCAGTGCAAGCACCCCCACAAAGATCGGAAAACACAGTTGATATCAGTATTAGAAATAGTGAAACCTGTCTTATTTATAAATAAGCCAGATTGCTAACATAACACAACTCATTCCCAATCCTGATGTTTGCACAAACGCCGTTGAAAAGACAATCAGAACTGCTAACAGTGGCTGCCTCTGGAGAGGGATTTGGGGATCAGAAGGGCATATATAACTGCAGGTCTTCAGTTCTTTTCTATTATCACTTACAGGTAGCACAGCGGCTTCGCCAGCATGAGCCTAGGGGAGTTACTCCATTCTTCCGACTTGAGTGGTAAGGTTTGCGGGAGCTGATAGCGATGCATATGTAAAGCACTTGGAAGAGCCCCTGGTGTACGGTAGTGGCTGTGTGTGTGTGAATGCTATTATTCTTATTGCCATTAACTTAGAAATAAGATGTAATCTTGAAAAGAATGCAATCAGCTGTGCACTTTTCACACATAAACAGAGGGGCTAGCAGGGACTAAAACCTGCTGGGCCATTAAATAAAATTCTAGCTATTTAGCTTCCTTAACCTCATCTTGTATTGGAGTTATTAGCAAGTCAGAAAATGTGCATCTATATTCCTTTTTCATTCTCTCTGGCAGGTGAAGGTAGAGGGTAGGTGGGACTGGGAGAAGAATGGATAATCAGTCCTTGACAACTGAAACCTGATTAACCAAAGCTCAGGTGTGACTGTGACTGAAGAGCCTTTTCTCTGGGCCTCGGAACCAGAACACCTGTGGAGAAAGTGCAGCTTACCTGGTTCCTTGGTCTGCATCTGGCATGCTCTAAGGGGACCTTGGCTTTTGTTTCAGTTAAGCCTTGTAAACCTATACATTTTCCATGCTGTGCCCCAGGCCTGTCATGTCTGTCTTGAGCCCCCTGGAGGAAGGCACTTTGCTGGTCATGGAAAGAGCAGAGGCCCTGCTTCATGGAGCAGGCTGCTTTCCTGGAACACCTGGCTTCCTCATCTCTCCCCTGAAGGTGTCTGGGGCTCGTGAAGGAATTCATGGTGTCTTCAATACCTGGTTCACAAGCTACCTGAGACTCACACTGGCTGCCGCAAGTCACCAGAGGTGATATTTTGCTTGGGGAGCATGACCCGGGGCTTAGAGCTCTCAATGCCATGCCTGCACCCTCCCAGACTCTGAATAGGCAGGCTAAGGCTGCAGTGCCAAGGAGCCTAGAATGCAGATCTGGGCAGAGCAGGGGCAGCTACCTAGAGTTTTCAGGATCTGTGAGGTTAGAGAGGGAGCCGTTCTAGCTTGAATCCCATAATGAACTCTTTGAGACGCAGCCCTGGAGACAAGGCTCTTGCCGAAAGAGATGCGATAGGAAACAGTCTCCTCTCACCAAGGAGAGATTTCCCATGATGTAGTTTAGGTAGGGAATGACATGGATGTGTTTGGAAGCCTCAAAACCCGAGTGGATCAGGTAACCAGCACTGTTCAGTAGAGCTTCCTGATGAGAATGCTCTGCACTGTCTAACATGGTCGCTGCATGTGGCTGTCAAGGGCTTGAAATGTGGTTAGTGCAGCTGAGGAACTGAATTTTTAATTTTATGTAATTGTAATTGATTTAATTATATGTAGCCACTTGTGTCTTGTGATTACATATTAGCACAGTTATAGACAGACTTTTCACTACAGCACAATTTGGGCAAAGAAACAAAGTAATTGTGGATAAAATGAAGGTTCCTCTGGCCAGGATTCTCACCTGGCCCTAGCTGGCTAGCTCACTACACGTGTGGGCAATATGTTGCTGTTGACTCTATATAGAGAGCCCTGCCCAGTGCTCTGGGCGACACGGTGCCATGGCTGCAGGAGAGCAGAGCAGAGGCTGGAGTGGTGGTAGCACCGAGGACAGGGGCTCAGAGGACAGCTGTGCGGGCAGAGAGGCCCAGAGGCAGAGACCGGCTTGCTGCCTGCAGACTTGCTCTGAGTGAACAGGATTTTAGTGACTGACCTGCCACCGTGGAAATAAAGCTGGGTATAACCCTTTCACCCCAAGAACGTTCTACTGTCATTTTCTTTGGTCACACTGAATCCATAGTGAACTTGCCCGGGTCTGAAACCCATTGGCAAGACAGTAATTTTGGGGGGAAGCCGTTTCAGGCACCCTGCTAGATGCTTTCTGTAACAGAATTATCTCGTTGGATCTCCATAACTTAGAGGAGTAAACTGGGGGCCAGAGAGGTGAAGTGAAGTGACTTGCCCAAGGTGACACCATCAGCACAGGACAGGGAAGGGACCTGTGCTCAGGGCTGGCACACCCCTTCTCCAAGCACTGTCCCATACATGCCAAAACCAGAGATGCAGAATGGACTGGAGAGGTTCAGATTACAGTAACAAAGCTACCTAAGGGCCAGGGTTAGTAGAGTTGGGATTATTTCATTTTAAGAGAAGAACACTGAAGGAGCCACTCAGTGTTCAATACTAAATGAATAGCTCATTTTTTAGAGGAGAGTAGCAGGCTGTCTCCATCACCACTAGTGAGAGCTTCATTTTATTCTGATTAACATGGGGGATATGGAAGAATGTAATGAAGGCTTGCGTCTGCTGTGGGGCGTTTCTCTCCATACTTCGATGAACCTGCTTGGACCTCAGGTCCCCATGAGGCTGATACTGGTCTAGGAGGAACTCGACAGCCTGGGCCTTGGGAAGCTGTATGAGCAGCATTCGTGCTAACCAGAAACTGGTTACTTCTAAAGAAGATAAAAAGTTTCCTATGTTCAAGTTTCCTTTATTCAAGTTATTTGGTGATGGAAACACTGGTTGTTAGCTAAAGTACATGGTGAGCACAGCCTATTTTGCTAAACTATTCTTAATGTGGAGTTATTGCTAAGTTTGAGCAGATGAATAGAACTGTTATGCAATTCTCTGCTCCACTTAGTTGTGGGCATGAAACAATTCTTTTAAAATCCACATGTGTTTACATTTCAAACTAAAAGTCATTTAGATTGTGTGGTTTTAAGAAAAACTTGTCTTGCCAAGATTTGACAAGACCATATGACACATAATTACCAACAGATGATTTTTTTAAATGTAATGAAATAAACACAGCTTGTACTCTACAAATTGGATTTTGCACTTTTCCAAAGTAAACCTTCATTTTTGGCACGTCATGCTAGTTAAGAACAAAACATCTTTATAGATCAATTATATATTTTCTGATGAATTTGGCATGGCATTTGTTTTTCCATCCATCACTCATGACGGGATATTTGCCATTCCAAGAATGAATTAACATTCTACTTGGTGATGTATAAACGGTGATGTAAAAAAAATTACAAGTTGGGACTATTTTAATTTTTCAAGCAAAATATATTTTATTTTATTTATTTATTTTTCTTTTTCTTTATAGAGTCACTACTTGTCTTCTCTGAGTTGTACAGCCCTCCCCATGCCCCTGCTACCTTACCTCTGCTAATCGTAATCCCCCTTTTACCCTCTTATCCCTCCCTTCCCACCCATCTTCCCCAGTCCCTTTCCCTTTGGTAACTATTAGTCCGTTCTTGGGTTCTGTGAGTCTGCTGCTGTTTTGTTCCTTCAGTTTTTTTCTTTGTTCTTATACTCCACAGATGAGTGAAATCATTTGATATTTGTCTTTTTCGGCTTGGCTTATTTCACTGAGCATAATACCCTCTAGCTCCATCCATGTTGTTGCAAATGGTAGGATTTGTTTTCTTCTTCTGGCTGAATAATATTCCATTGTGTATATGTACCACATCTTCTTTATCCATTCATCTACTGATGGACACTTAGGTTGCTTCCATTTCTTGGCTATTGTAAATAGTGCTGCGATAAACATAGGGGTGCATCTGTCTTTTTGAAACTGGGCTCCTGCATTCTTAGGGTAAATTCCTAGGAGTGGGATTCCTGGGTCAAATGGTATTTCTATTTTGAGTTTTTTGAGGAACCTCCATACTGCTTCCCACAATGGTTGAACTAATTTGCATTCCCACCAGCTGTGTAGGAGGGTTCCCTTTTCTCCACATCCTCACCAACATTTGTTGTTGTTTGTGTTTTGGATGTTGGCCATCCTCACTGGTGTGAGGTGATATCTCATTGTGGTTTTAATCTGCATTTCTCTGATGACCAGCGATGTGGAGCATCTTTTCATGTGCCTGTTGGCCATCTGAATTTCTTCTTTAGAGAAGTGTCTATTCATGTCCTCTGCCCATTTCTTAATTGGATTATTTGTCAAGCAAAATATATTTAAGTAAAGCTTGAAATTGTAGTTTATTTTCTGTTTGAGAAGATGCTATATTCATTAAGGAATGAGATAAAGAATTTTAAAGTTTTTTCCTGTAATACTCTAGAATTTTATGGTCTTCAAAGAAAAATCCTAGTAGTTATTAATATTTGTATACCATGAACTTCCCGGAGTGACTGATTTATGAAACTAGTTCACCAAACGTGTTCACCAAGCATGCATAGAATATGTCATCAGGCAAGCTGAAACCAATTCCACATACCCCAGAGGAAGGCATCTGCCCACATATGGCAGCCTAGGTAACAGGACAATGTGTTAGTAAACCCACATTTGATGTTTTTTCCCTCTTCACCATTCTTTCCACTGGACATGCATCTACCAGTGAGAACAAAATACTGATAAGTAAATCACCTGACTAAGAAATAGATGACACAACTGTCTAGACGCCTTGTATATGTACAGAGGTCGGTTGAGTTGAGTAATGATGCGGTGGGTGGATTTTCAAGTTGCGAAGCTATTTGAGAAATGCTGGATTTGTGGTGAGTTTAGATGAGTTGGCAAGTTGTGAGAACATGAAGGGACAGACTGTTCTAGGCAGAAGGAGTGGCCTCAGGAAATGAATTGTAGGGAAGTCTGAGCAGGGACAGAGGCGGGGCTGGCTGTAAGGGCACCAGTGGCTGTATGAGGTAAAGGAAAAGGGAGGAAGATCTCGAAGTCCAGAAACGGGCATTTGATCTCAGACGTCCCTCAGAATTTCCAGCATACCTGGGCCGAAAAGAGCGCAAAGTACGCAAGGGGAGTTGGGTGGTATGAAGGTTAGTTTTTGGGGAAAAAAATGCTGATGCAAAAATGGTTTTCTCTTCACTAGTAAATAATGGAACTATGACCAGGCTTTGGGATAAGGAGGTACGATTGTTGGTCAAAACGACTCTCCATCTTTTGATTCTTAAAGGACTAGCAAGTACTGCAGAGTGCAAAGGGCTCTGATGAGAGGCGCAGCCGGAGTGAGTCCAGTCCCAGCGCAACCACCCGACCTGGCCTCAGGGTCCTGTGAAGAGTGCTGGGTGTGGGTCAAGTGCATGACGATCAGAAGAAACTGCGAGTGTGGAACAATGCGGTTATATTCCCCCTCAGCTGCGCCTCCCCAGTGCAGTCTTCCTAGATTGCCCTTTGGACTAATTTCAGCAACATCTTTACACCTTCTACAAGGAGCCCCGTGCCCTCTTACCTCTTATTTGATTATTGTTAGATTTCAGTCCTTTTTTATTTAATTTATTTTTCAGATAGTTTAGGCTTAAAAAAAATCCAACCCCCCCAAAAAAGATTAATAGTTTAATTGATGGGCCTACTATCTGAATTAAATGAAACAATTGAATGGTTGAAACTTTTTCAGTGCAATGACTCATATTCTATTGTGAGTAAACCGATAAAGCAGTCAGGATAGGGTGGGATATGCTGCCATAATGAAAGATGCTTAAATCTCAGGACTTAAAACAGGAAAGCTGTATTTGTCGTTCTCATTGCAACTCCATCGCGGGGTGGCTGGGGGCTCTGCCCATGTCTCTTGTTCTGGGGAGCAGGCTGGCAGAACAGCCTCTTCGGGAGCCCTGCTCCTTGCCGTGTGGCCGAGGGGCCATCGCGCCCAAGCTCTCGAGGTTCCCACCCAGACCTGACCTGTCACTTCTGCTTACCTTTCATTGGCCAAAGCACATCACGTGGCCATGCCTGCCTTGTTGGTTGGGTAGGAAGGTACAGTGATACCTCCCGGAGGTGGAGAGCTGGAAGTATTTGCAACAGCGCAAATGCTAGCACCCCGGTAACTGTCAGGCGAGGCCCAACAGTCATGAATCTTTTGTGTCACATTAGGCGGCTTGAGCTACCGTAACAAAGTACACAGATTGGGGAGATTAAACAGCAGGAATCTGTTTTGGAGGCTAGAAGCCTGGGGTTAAGGTATCAGGTCGGGTCCATCTGCAGCTTCTCCACTCGGTTTGCAGCGTGCCCACCTGGTCTCCCTCTGTGCGTCTTTGCCCTAATCACCTCCTCTCTGGGGACACCAGTCAGCTCGGTAAGGGCCCGGCTTAATGACTTCATGTCACCTCCTTTTTAAAGGCCGCATCTCCAAATGCAGTCAGAAGTACTGGGGGTTAGGATTTCAGTATGAATTCTAAGGGACACGATTCAGCCCCACATAGATGGCATGTTAAAGTCGGGGCCTTTCTCACTAATTGAGGCTGTAACAGTGGGAGTTAATGCAGAACTTTTCAGCACATCTTACCTCCATCCTTGGTGTAGACCAGACTTCAAACAACCCTGGCTTAGCAAGTTGGAGTGATAGAATGCGTCTATCTTTGCACGCGTCTCGTCTCTGGGTACCCATGTGAGGGTGCTGGAAAGCAACCCGGCTGTGGGTTCACCCACTGGCACCCTCCAGGCCCAGGCGGATGGTGAGCATGAGAGTCAGGCCTGTGACTTCTCTGACTAAGACCAGCTTTTTCATAGTTCTCAATTGCTACACACACTATGTAATATCACCCTCTTTCCACGAGGCCTGCTTCCTCTTGGCCCACTCTTCAGTCATTCTGGTTTTGTTTTAGATAAAAGAGTCTTGGTAGAACATTCTTTTTAATATGCCAATTCCTACCAAGTCTTGAGAAAAAGAGACTTACCCAATCCTTCCATTTCCAACTGTGCTGTTTCTCGTAAAAGTAAATCTCCTGGACCCATGTTAGCTGTCATCACTTCTGCTTTGGAAACTATAGAGCTCCTTGCCAAGGCACAGCATGACACCTGCACCCACTCTCTTCTTGATGTCCTCGCCCTCCTGTGTGGGCTGCACACTCAGACTGTGCCATTAGAACTGGTGGCTTTTTAGTTCCCCAAGGGTGGTGACAGCCGGGTAGGAGACGAATGTGTAAGCCCATGGGAGGCAGCAGAGGCGGACACTTCTCTCTGCCTCCCAGGATTCATTTACCCTTCCTTCCTCAGTAGTGAACCCCAGTGTTGTTCAGGGTGGTGACGCACCCACTACAAACTGCTCCAGGGCCTTGGAGTTAGGGGTGGGCATGCTGATGTCGGCCAAGGCTATACAAGGACTTTCTGCCCAGGGCTTCCAGGAATGGCTTTTAAAAGACGTTTGGCTCAGCCGGGGTGCTCTTGTCGCCCCTTACCCTTCACACTTCCTTTCTTTCCTTCCTGGACCACCGATGCTGGGCTTGAAGATGCGGCACCCACCTTGCCCCAAAGAAGGCTCCGCACCGAGGAAGTCAGAGCGGGAGAAAGGAGCCTGATGCTTCCGTGGCGTCACTGAGCAGTTGCTCAGCTCCGGACTTTGTCTTATGTGAGGAATCAAAGCCCCGACTAGACAAGGCCTCAGTGGGTTTCTGGTGCTTGCGAGGGCTCTGCCTGCCTCAGCCAGTGTGGAGGTGGGGAGGGGAGAAGTGACTGGGGGAGGACACAGCGTCCTGCCTCCGAAGATGACGACGAGAGCAAGCGCCAGCCTCCATCCCCTCAGCACTTGCTCCAGGCTGGCAGGATGCCCACCCTGGGCAGGTCATTTTACACATTAGGAACCTAAGGCTCAGAGAGCTTAAGTAACAAGTCACACAGCCTGGAGGTGGCAGAGCTGGGACTCTAGCCGAGGTCTCCCCGACCTCCCCACTCCTCATCTGGACCCCTCCAACTCTGGCCCCAACACCTCGGTCTTCCGTGTCTGGAGCCATGCCTGTAGGTTCATAGCCCAGGCTCCCGTGGCTTGTATCTCTTTCTTATGGACTGAATATTTGCGTCCCTCCCAAATTCATATGTATGAAGCTGTAACCTCCAATACGATGATATTTGGAGGTAGAGCCTGGGGAGGTGTGTTCAGATGAGGTCATGAGGGTGACACTGTTCCCCATGGATGAAATATGTCCTTATAAAAAGAATAAGGACCAGAGCACATTCACTCTTCCCATCGTGAGAGGACACGGCGAGAAGGTGGCCGTCTGCAAATCAGGAGGAGAGCCCTCGCAGGAACTCACCCAGCCAGCACCTTGACTGTGGCCTTCCAGCCTCCAGAGCTGGGACAAACAAATGTCCGTATGTTTTAGACTCCAGTGGCTATGGCATTTTGCTACAACAGCCAGAGCTAAGACCCCCTCCATCCGGATGCCAGCTTCTCCCCCCCAGTCCCCCTACCACTTCCCTGGTGGATGCAGCGATGCCAGGGCCTGACCCAGGGTGGCCCCATCCTGTGCGGCGCTCCTCCCCACCTGTCCCCACGCTCTCCTCTCTGGCTCCGGCAGCACAGCAGTTTCTCTTGCAAAGGTTGGTGTTTGCAGCCCCCCTTCCCCTGTTCTCCTCCTTCGCCCTCCTCATCAAAATGAGAACAGGCCTGGGGCCGCTCTTAAGAGTTTTATTTATCAGCATTGCAAACACATCTGCTCTTCACATTGTATCTTCCTTTTCTTTGATGTCAGTTTCTATAACACCTAAGATGCTCTCATGTGAACTTAAGCACTTACCAGAGGGAAACAATATCAAGACATAGAAGTTATAAGGAAAAATATGTACAATATTAATAAATTATAAATAGTTTAGAAACTTGGTTTTCAAAGGAATCTGGAGCATCACCAGGCCTCGCCCCCTCCCCTGAGGATGGCAAACTCAGAAAGTGGACCGAGGCGGACAGGGGTTCAGACTTGCCAGGGAGCTGGGAGACTCGCATTCTCTATAGGAAGAACAAATGTTTCTACAGAAACATTCTCTATGGAAAGTCTCCTGCTTTCCAAATGTATCAAGACACTGTTGTGATTAATATAAAACAGATTCATTTGAGAGCATTACTGAACCTCTGATCATGATGAATTTTCTGGCTGTGTTGTGCGGAAAGGGTCTTCACACCCCAGAGTCGTGAGCTCCCCTCATGCAGGCCTGCTGAGTGTGACTTGTTCTCTGGAGAAAGCTCCTTGGGAACCTCAGCGATGTCCTCTTGAGTCCAGCTCTGCCTCAGGTAGCCTCTACCGCTGCCCGGGTCCACTTCAGTGCAGCTGAGAATAGGCCCCTCCAGTACTTGGGGACCAGCGGTCATGTGTCCTGCCACCTCTTACTCCACTGTCACTTTGACCTAGAATGACAGCTTAACCTACTTGGCCTGGTACTATCCGGGTTTTAAAACTGAAAGTTCTGTGTCTGCAAACCCTCTGAGTCCCAGGCAAACCAGGATGGTTGGTCATCTAACCTGTACTCTCTACTCACTTTAGGCTGAACCATGCATTTCCTGAAATGTCTGTAGTAGAGCAGGGTATCTGCTTCCACACCCTGATCCCCCTCTCTGGCATACACTCCGATTTGGCAATGTCCTTCTTAAGATGCAGCATCTGGAACCGAAGGAGATAGTCAATGTCAAATTTAGTGGACCTGTCAATGTATTTGATTTTTAACCAAATGCACCGCCCATCGGCTCACAATTAAAACCACAGAGCTTTGTCTGTCAACTCAGTTTTCCTCACTGTCCCTGCTCCCTTGACTTGGCAATTGGCCTTTGCCACCTAATGGCAGTTTGTTTTTTATTTATTCTAGTTTGACTTTTTGGCCTGGGCCCACTCATCATTCCTTTTCAGGTGATGTGATCTGTGGGCCGGTGGCCCACCTTACGGCGGTCCTGGGTGTGCCTTCTGAACACTTGGTAAACCTGTCTCCCGTCCAAGTTATTGATTAAAATAATTAAGAAAGAACCCTGGGGCACACCATTTGAGACACTTAGATCAACATCGAGTTGTATGTCAATAATGTATAGTCTTCTCATTTCAGCCACCTAGGAATAGATGTAAGTGTGTTTCGGCCTTCCAGAGCAAGCCCAGAGACTTGGAGCGCACGCTCATGAAAAGTCATGATCCCTTGAGGGCTGAAGCCTCTTCCAGAAGGGCTGGGGTGTCATCAGGTCAACCCCTCTCTGAATGAGCACAGGTAGTTGAGGTGTTAACCCTTTAATTATATTGGTGGTTTACTCCCAGCAAATGCCTCCCTTTGGCAATCACAAGTCTCTGAGTCACATCCTCTCACCAGCAATTATTTAGCAAACTCCTGGGGAGTTCAGATCCATCTGCTTAGTATTTCAAGGTTTTGAAACATGAATCATAAAGGAATTTAGAACCTGTGTTTTAGCTTTTTCATTCCTCTACATGTTCCTGTAACCTCAATTAAACTGAGTTAATATCCACAGAGAAATGCTCAGATCTTAAGTGTGCAGTTCCACAAGTTTTGACAAATATGTGGGTCCATGTAACCAGCATCCTAATCGAGATACAGATCATATCCATCACCCCAAAAAGGTCCCCTTTCTCACCCGTCACATGTCCTAAGCCCTAACACTCTAACAGGTCTTAGACACTATGCAAATATAATTGGAGAGGATATAATTTTATATCCTATCAAAATAAGACTGATATACATGGCTTAAAACATTAAAAAATTTTCCATCCCTCTCCATGGGACAGGTAACCAAGTGTTTACTACTCTGTTTTCCCACTACTTGATTTTCTTTAAATAATTTAGTATGTCATACCAATTAAAGCATATTTTCTGTATGTAATGCATACTGTAGTATTTTTTAGATATGTGCACAAAATTGGACAGAAATGGAGACAGTGTGCCGGGTCACAAGTGTTCGGTATGTAAGGGCCAACATCATGGTCACTGGCCGGCACAGCGGCCCCACGCGGCCTGCAGCCAGCAGAGGCGCACACAGGTGCAGGAGCGCGTGCCGGCTCGCCTCCACCTCTGGCCTGTGTTGGCTGCCTTTACGGAGGCCTGCGTGGGCCCGCGCATCCCCGACCACTGTGCCCGACATACCTGCAGGTGTCCGTGGGCTGCCGGTGATGGTGCGGCCTGAGCTCGCTGCCCCTGTTGCAGGAGATGAACTAGACTGGCCCGTCCCTCACAGGCGGATGGGAGACGGCTCTGTAATTCCATTTGGTGAAGAGGGATCAACATTTATTAACATGTTGGTGACCTTCAGAAAACTCTGGGAGGTTCTTTAAGTCTGCTACCACATTCTGTTTTAGTTATCCTGTCTTCCATTCAGCTTTGGTGTTTTTGCCTAGCTATGATTAGGTACTCAGATCCATGGGTAGTAATGAAGAAATATTAGTATCAACAATAATAACCACCACCATCATGATAATAGTAACAATTTACTACTGCACACACGTGGGCTGGATGCTATGCTGGGGAGCTTATGTAGAGCAGCTTAATTAATTCCCATGATAGCACCATTTATAGATGAAGTAACTGGAGTTAGACAGGTTAAGCAACTTGCCTAACAGGGTACTACCATGTAGCAGAATTTGTACCAGCTGTACCCATCAGTGTTCCAGAAGAAAACAGATGCCAACCTAAAGTTGGGCAATTAGAGGTGAGTGTCATAAAGGTGTGGGTGGGATTCAGGGAAGTAGTAAGGGCCCCTCACAGTCAGGGCTGTTGCACCGGGAGTCAGTGGGGCAGAGGAGGAAACTGGGGAGGTGATGTGTGTGGAGAGGACTCTTTCAGGAGCTGCGGTCTTTGGTTGAGAGTCACAGCCCGTCACGGGGACATCAATGGCTACATGGAGGGATGGGAGAACAGACGCCCTGCTGACATCAGAGCACTCGCCTTCTCCTCTCTATTGGGCTTCCCACTGGTAAACCGCATGGAAGAAAGAGGGCGTGGAGCCTTGAAAATTTCTTCTCTCAGTCTGTGTATTTTTTCACTTCATGTATACTGTCTTCTCATCTGCCTGTTTTACGTATTACTGTAATCCAACTTATCTTTTCTTTCATGGTTTGTGCATTTATATCTCATTTAGGAAATTCCTTTTCTACTTCAATGTCATAAAAATAACTTCTTCTAACTATATTATGATGTTGTTTTCCACATTGGATCTTTACCATCCATAATTTTGAATATGTGTGTGAAAAAGTGACTCTCCCTTTCCCCCTCAAATCCACAGCCAGTTAGTTGTCCCAGCATCATTTCCTGGTCTAAACTGTCACGCCACTTCCGTCAGAAATGAGGTTTTCCTGTGTGGGAGGTCCTGCGTGTAGCTGTGTTCCTGATCTGTTTGTTTGCCTGTTTGGCACTATACCCACACCTGGAACGCCTTATTTCAGTGTCTCTAGCTTTGAAAGTCACATTATTTAGAAGCATGAGTGTCCCCTTCTCCTCTTCCTTCTTCAATTCTTTCTTAGCTTTACTTTTCCTTTCATTCCTCACTATTACTTTGAAGATGAACTTGACAAGTTCTGCAAAAAAAAAAATCTGCTGGAGTTTTGATCGGAATTGCATTGCATTTTTGATTAATTTAGAGAGCACTGACTTATTTAAAATATTAAGTTTCACCATTCGTGACTGTAGTAAATATGTCCATTGTTCATGTGGTACATTATAGCTTGATAATTTTCTCTGGATCTTGTACTGCTTTTGTTAGATTTTTTTTCCTAGTTAGGTACCCAGTTAGGTGGTTTTGTATCATGACTGGAATCTTTTTCCCATTTCATTTTTATTAGTTGATTTAGTCTAAATATTTTTGCTTTTTTGTCTGTCCATCTTGTATTTAACAATCTGTTAAATTGTCATATTTGTTTTGTTAGATTAAAAAATTCTCTTGGATTTTCTGTTGTGGTAAGCAAACTCCTAAGAAGACTTTCACCTCTGTTGTACACACCCTATGTGATCCCTTGAGTGTGGGCAGGACCCGTGAATATGATGGAATAGTCACCCCCTTAATTAGGTTACCTTGTATGACCAGTAATGGGATTGTCACTGCCATTATCCATATAAGACTCAGTTTTAGCTCATGGAAAGGAGAGATTCTCCTGGTGGCTTTGAATAAGTCTGTCACAGTGTGGGCCATGTGGCAAGGGACTGTGGGCAGCTTCTGGGACCCAAGAACAGCCCCCAGGTGACAGCCATCAGGGAAATGGAAACCTTAGTCTACAACCCCAAGGAACTGAATTCTGCCAGCAAACACATGAGCTTGGAAGAGGACCCTGTGATCAGCTGAGAACAGAAACACAGCCCCACTTTGATTTCTGTCTTGTGAGACCCTGAGCAGAGAACGTAATTCTGACCTACAGAACTGTGAGATAATGTGTGATGTTTGAAGCAGCTGAACATGTGGTAACGTGTTACCTAGCAACAGAATACAAATATATGCATAAACAATATATTGTCTGCAATTAATGACAAGATTGTTTCTTCCTTTGCACCCCTTATACGTTTTATATTCACTTCTGATCTTGTTCTGGCTAAAACCTTGCGTTAAATGGAAGATGTTACTGAAAACACTTGAATTTTTCTTGGCTGTCACTTTTTAATGTTTCATCCTGAAGCACAATTTCTGCTATAATTGGAGGACATCTTTTATGAGGTCATGAGCTTTCCCTTCTATTCCTACCTTGCTAAGAGTTCATTTTCTAATTATAAAATGACTTTAAAGCTATCAGATGAGTTTCCTAGTTCTGTTGAAATAATCATATATTTTTTATTTAATTATCTATTTTTTCTTTGTTAAGCTTTCTCCTATATTGACAGATTTTTCTGAAGTTGAACTATTGTTTTATTCTGAGAATAAACCTTAAATGTTTTATCTTTTTAAAAAAACCTTACTTTAAAAGTTTCAATACTTTTAAATTTAGGTTATTGATGTTTTCCATAAGTTTTTATCTTTCTTCAAATGTTTGTAAAAGAATTATGAAACCATCAAGTATTGTTACTTTAAAAATATTTTTAAATAGGCTTTTGAGAAAGAACAATGTTAGGTTCAGCAGAACTGGGCAGAAAGTACAGAAAGTTCCAATATACTCCCTGTCTCTCCTCCCAGCCCCCCAGCCTCCCTCATTATCGATTTCCTTCACCAGAATGGTACATTTGTTATAAATGATTAACCTACACTAATACATCATTATCACCCCAAGTCCATAGGTTACATTAAGGTTCACTCTTGGTATTATACACATTCACTGGTTTTGATAAATGTATAATGACATGTATGCACCATTACAGTATCATAAGAATAGTTTCACTGCCCTAAGCATGCTCTGTGACAGACCCGTTCACCTCTCCCTGCACTTAACCTCTAGCAACCACTGATCTTTTTACTCTCTCCATAGTTTTGCCTTTTCCAGAATGTCATATAGTTGCAATCAGACAGTATGTAGCCTTTTCAGATTGGCTTCTTTCGCTTAGCAGCATGCAGTTAAGTCTCTCCCATGTCTTTTCATGGCTTGAAAGCTCGGGGCATGACAGCACCGAGTAATAGTCCATTGTCTCAATGTACCAGTTTATTTATCCATTCAACTACTGAGGGGCTTCTTGGTTGCTTCCAAATTTTGAATAAAGTTGCTGTAAACAACCGTATACAGGTTTTTTTGTGGCTGTAAGTTTTCAACTTCTTTGGGTAAATACCAAGGAGCAGGACTGCAGGGTCATCTGGTCAGAGTATGTTTATAGTGGTTTCTAAAGAAAACCAAACTGTCATCCAAAGTAGCTGTGCCATTCTGAAGGACTTCTGCTTTTTTACAGTGGTTGATTTTTTTTTTTAATCACTGATTCAACTTGTTTTTAAATGCTTACAGATCTTTTCAAGTACAACGGACCCTGTACTTGAAAACTTTGGAACTAAATGGATTTATTGTCAATGTGCGCTACTGTCTGCAGAAACTGAGATCAGCTTTGACTCAGACAGACTGGCTGGGTACCAGAAGTTTGAGGACTTTACTTCTGCTTTTTTAAAAAGCAGATTTTATAATATATGGGACAGGGATTGTCTCATTCAGTCAAGATTTTTTTTTTCTAAAAAATTGTCCATTGCGTCTAATTATTTGTTATATTGCTCATAGTACTCTTTCATGAAATTTTTAAGTCCTATGTCCATATTTATGTTTAATTTTCATACAGAATGTTGAGCTGTATTTTTCTCATTTATTATTCACAAGTTTTGTGAGTTTTATCCATTTTACAAGTCTGTACAGAATCAGTTTTTCATTTTATTAATCCTAATTAGTTATCTTTGTTTTTTATTTCATTCATTTCTGTTCTTATGGTTATTAGTTCTTTCCTCCCTGATATTCTGTTAGTGTTTTCATAATTTCATGAACTAAATGCTTGGAATTTCAGTATTAAGTTTTTCTTCTTTTCTAGTATAATCATTTTCTTTCTCTAAGTCCTGCATTAGCTGCATCCCATATGATATACAGGATTTTCCTTGACACCCATTTCTAAATATTTTATAATTAAAAAAATGATGAATTCTCTTACTCATGAAATATTTAGAAAACTGTGTCTTATTTTCCAAATACATTGGTTTATTTAAAAGTTTTATTTTTGATTTTTAATTAATTTTCTTGGGGGTTAGATACCTCATCTCCAGGTATTGAGTTTTTGGTAGTTACTGAGATTCCCTTTATTGTCAATTTTTGTAAATGTTCAACCATTACAAATGTTTCACGTGTGTGACAGAAAAAAACATGTCCCTAATACTGGGCACATGGTTTATCTCAAATTTTTGAAATCCTGATTCCTTTTGAGTATCCTTACAAGGTAGTGTGTCTTAGATCACAGGGCTTTTTGGGTCCCAGACTAGCTGTCAGTTTAACTGTTTGGGTCAGGATTCCTGTGCTCCCAGGGTAATGTAAATAGGAGTCCCATTCGCATGAGTAAAGTAGGCTTGGGGGTTTGATTTCTTTTTTATCCACAGCTGTAGTCAGAAGACAAATTCCCTTGACACCCCCAGTGTTGGGGGAGATGTATAATTCTGTGCATAGTTCTCTAGCATTGTTTTCATAGAGGAATTTCACACGTAGTTCCAAAACTTGTGCTGCATTTCTTAGAAATCTGAGAGGCCAGTCTCTCAAGGAACACTTGGTTGGATGAGTAGATGTGTCAATTGTAAGATCTATAAGCTTAGGTTATATATGTTATGCTTAGTATTATAACAGCATAAGCTGAGGTTTTCATTGTAGTGTTTAACCTACCACCTATTTCCAACACTGCTTTTGAGCTTGATAGACAATTTCAGTCATAGCTAATATTTTAAGACTATCTTTGAAAAATTGTTTCCAACTGGCTGAAGTTACTAATGAAGTCACTCAGAGCTATTTTAACTAACTGACCCTGTACTTGAAAACTTTGGAACTAAATGGATTTATTGTCAATGTGTGCTACTGTCTACAGAAACTGAGATCAGCTTTGACTCAGACAGACTGGCTGGGTACCAGAAGTTTGAGGATTTTACTTCTGCTTTTTTAAAAAGCATATTTTATAATATATGGGACAGGGATTGTCTCATTTTCTCTACTATGGCATTACTGCATCCTTCTCAGTTAATTGCAATATATTTGATCCGCCATCCCTACAGATGGAAGGCCGAAGACTTCATTAGACCCCAACTTGAGAATATAATCACTCTGAATGACGAAACCAAAGTAAATAAAGTGTACTGCATTTGGAGGAAGTAGGACTGAGGTGAGGGAAAGTCTTTTTATGACTTCTTGATGATGGCAGGTCATCTTAAATGCTTAGACCATTTGACTTATTCTTAATAAGGCTATACATTTAATTTACTTTAAGCCATCACAGTTCTGAACTCAATTACTTTTTGACTTACTCTGTTTTGTCAGCTTGTGGAAGAAGGGTGGAAGCTCTCCATCGAATGCACCAAGTGTAGGTAGTCCTCTGAACTGGCCCACGCCGTCCTCCGCCTGTCCATGTTCTTTCTCTAATTCAAACTAGCATCTTACGATTTTTATCAACATTTCTATCAATAAAATTAATTTTTCTTTTGTAACCATCATCCAGATCAAGATATCAAACATTCTCACTAATTTTTCTCCCTTCATCTTTGAAATAATTTTTATTTTTTGACAAGCAGGTTTGTTTGTTTACTAGCCCCTAGTTTGAATCATAATACTGTACACATTGTAGATGTGCCATAAACTTGCTGGTTCAGGAAGAAATAATACTATTAATGATCACCAACATTTTGAGCACAGATGTTGGGTTGAGAGCTTTAAGTGGGTTCTTATTTGATCCTTAGGACAGTTCTGTGAGGAGGGAGCAGATCTTTTATTTTGAAATTCAAAGCTTGGCAAGATTTGACTCTTCCTGTATTGTTACTTAACTGGCTTGCACTGTTCAGATTATACTCAACTCTTTACCCTGACCTTGACCTTGAAATTTAAGGTGATTTGATTGCCTTGAGAAAATAGTTCTCACAGTATAAAAATAACTTTTACAAGAATTATTTCCTGTTTTGATGCAATCACAGGAATTTTTCTTCTCTTCATCATTGGCAGTATGTCCAGAGTGTTCAGGCCATACTTAGAGCACCTTGTAACCATGTGATAGAGGATGGAGCAGGGGAGACAGGTCCTAAGCTATAAGGGAGGACCAACTCATGGGACAGATGGACAATGGCCAGAACTAGAGCTTCTGCTCCACAAAGTTCTGTGTAATGGAGAGAATATATGAGCTTTGGGGTTGGACCAAGTTTGAAAGAACACCTGAGGTTTATTGGCGATGTCATCCTAGACACATTACATAAGCTTTCTCAGCCTCAGCTGCCTTGAAGAAAGAAAGGGTAGAAAAGAAATAGAAGTCTTGATGATGAGTGAAATCTCATACCACAAGAAAATAGGTTGACAACAATACAATACAATACTTAACAATGTTAAATTGGAGCATTATTGTGAATACAAGTCCTTAAAGATACTTCACCCTACTGCTAATGATGGAGGTTAGTAGTAGGGGCACTTTTCTCAACACTCACTCTCTTGAGCGCCCCATCAGCCCGCAGCTGGTCTCTATGAGGAGCCAGCACTCTCTGGAGGGTAGCTGATTCCAGGTTTTGGCTTGAGAACAGCTTTGGAACTGATCTAGAGCAAAACAAGAGTAATTTCTGGGACTTCAGGACCTGTGCTGAAAGGACAGAGTTGAGCCAGAGAGGTTTCTGCCTGCCTTTGGCAATATGGATCTCACAAAGGACACAGTACTTACAGTTAATTGGAAAGTTGACTTTGTAAAAAGTTAATGATACCTAAAAGATAAACATATAAAGAGAACAAAGGAAGATACAGTGGAGGAGTAGACGTGTGTTTTGTGTTGACAGTAACGCCTAGGAGAGCAGTAATACACTGGGGCTTTTCATTTCTTCTCTTGGCTACATCTTCTTACAAACCCTGGGTATGGACGGATGCTTGTTTCTGCCTGCGTGAGGACGGAAGGTGAAGAGCGCTGCTGGGTTCCGCTCCGGCCCAATGGGGTGGGCTCTGGGTGTCGGTGGGAGTGTGGGCCGCAGGCGTCCCGCAGTGGGGGTGACGGTGGGGGTGCACGCGGGCCACGCCACTCCCCCCTCTGCTCCCCTGCCTGGAGGGCGGCGGCGTCCTCCTGCCGCCCCACCTCTGGGTAAACTGACCCCCTCCTCCTCATTCCTCCAGCAGTTTGGCGCCCAAGGCCCTGTGTGAATCCCCCACGTCTGAAACACCCCAAGGGCATTTTGTTTTCCTGATTGGACACTGAGGGCTATCCCCGCCCTCTTCTCCTGGCCTGGGGTATTTGTACTTGGAAAGTATTGAAATAAGCGGTACTGTATTTCGTATAACCTTGAAAAGGTATAAGGAATATAGAAATAATTTGGATATTAATAGGATTGATACTTTATAATAGTTTTAAGAGCTTTATAGTTCCGTATTTGTGTTTGAACTGTCCTAAAACATTAACTGTAGCTTAAATAATTTAAGGTAATTTAAATAAATGATGACTGCCTGATCTCATAAGGAAATTTTATTTTCAACATTTTGTTTCTTTAACTTGTAGGTTTAATAAGTTGAGCATTAAGTGAAATGCAAATAACAATTGATGAGTGTTCATTCCATGGGGAGTTCTTTAAATATAGGAATGTAATCACCTTTGTGTGTGTGTTAGAGATATTTGTGAGTATCAAATGAATTACGGTCTGAAAAGCAGGATATGAACTTTCTCTTTAAACAAATATTCAACTTTTATTGTCTTTTTCTTTCTGGATGGTAAAGAGCTGTTTGGTCCATTCTGGGTGTGAGGGCAATTTCTCCAAGGCTGAGAGGCCACATCTCCCTTCCCTCCTTGAGTGCGGGTTAGAATCCTGGGTTTGATGAAGAACGAGCGCCGCCTGTCCTCGAGGACTGGCATGATGCTGTCAGTTGCCGACAACTGGGACTCATCCCTGCCAGGGTGATTGAGAGCCTTCCCAGTAATAGGCCAAGCCCAGCCGTGGTGAGGGAAGAGAAGAGACCAAGCCTGTGGCTTAGAGGCGAAGAGGGGTAAAGGCCGGAGGATGAGGCCAGGAGAGGCCAGGCACCCTCAGGCTGATTTGCGATCCTTAAATGAGGGCGTTGGCCTAGAGGCAGCCTCAAGTGGGTCAAGTGGAGACCTACTTCCCAGGAGCCTCAGCAGGTTACAGCCGCGACCAGGCACTGCCTGGATTTACATTATGGGGATTTCACAGTCTTTTCAGTTACTGTGGCTACCGACATGGGAGTCCTGGCATTGTCCCGTAGTTCTTACAGCCTTAGGACGTGTCTAATATTTGGCAGACCTGGTTTATCCTGACTGTTCCTTTCAAACAGTTTTTTCTATGACAGCTCTACAGAAGTTGAGAAGAAAAACCACTTTAAATGAAGAAAGTAAGCAGGCTAGAAATGGGGTGCTTTATTTCAGAGAAAAGGCAGCAGAGTATCCACCAGCCGCCGGAGAGCCCTGCCAAGGAGGACGACCCGACTGCCGCCGCCCTTGGCTGACGCTCGTCTCCGGGTCAGAGCAACGGCGCATGCAGGCCCAGGAGAGATTTTCTTTGTCTATTAGGGTGAATAAAGATGTAAGTGGCATTTGATGCATCTTTTAGGGCAGGGAGAGGCTCTCTAGCAGCAGAACATTTTAGGAAGCTCTGTTATCTGGATAGACAGTTGAACATTTGCCTAATGTTTAAACTGTACAGTCAAAATAACATAGTCCCCTTTAATATTACTGAGGCTGTGGGGATCTTTCTTTTTAAGGGATGGAGATTCATGAATTGAAGTATCAAAATACTTTAACTTCTAGAGAGTAAGATACGAATAAATCTTTATTGTATTCGGGATAGAAATTTGCATTGTGATTATACCCTGTGCTGGAGTGGTGGGCGCTGAACCCAAATACTAAATTTATAAAGGACAGGGAGGCACTCTGCCATTTATTCATGCATCAAGCATTTATTGAGAGTCTATGATGTACCTGTGTCAGGCACTAGGAAATAACAAGGTGAACAAAATAGACATGGGCCTTGCCCTGATGGAGATCACAGCTTCAGCGGAGGAGGGTGTTAAATAATCAGGCACATGACTGTGTAATTGCACATCGTGATCAATTCTTGAGGGCAAGATGCTTGGTGCGGGGAGAGAGAACTAGTCCGGGGCAGGGAGCTTATTGAAGCTGAGGTCTACAGTAGAGTGTGAGTCAAGGAAAGGGGGTGGGGGCGAGTCTCTGGTGGGGGGAGCCTGCTCAGAGCTCTGTGGTGGGAATGCTCTTAAGGGATGCTGGAGGAGCTTATGGAAGGCCCAGGTGCGGGCGCAGGAGGTGGAAGACAGTGGCGGGGAGGCAGGCAGGGATCCATGTCAAGGCCTGAAGACCCTATGAAGATGTGGTCTCTGTGCTAAGATTGACATGAGGCCTGAACGTTTAAGCAGACGTTGACATGACTGGACTGTGTCTGAAAGGGTCACTCTGGCTGCCATGCTGGGGACCTCCAGGAACAAGGACAGGCGGCTGCAGGCAGCTCAGTGAGGAGGGCGTCACCGTAATGCTCGGCACTGAGTACTGCCCCCTCCCTCCCACCCCCATTTTCCCGTCGGTGTGGAGGACATCACTTTACATGATATTTGTAGCAAAGACTTTCAACAACTTGGGACCCTGGACCTATGACAATCAAGGCTCTGAGGGGCTTCTCAGGTTTCAAAAGCACTGCAGGAGTGCCGCATATTGTCATTACTGATCAGGGGGCACGAGGCCTCCTGTGTCATCAACTGCCATGTCCCGGGTTGCTTTGTGGCGGAGGCTGGTGTGAGTTCTCTCCAGCCTTGACCCCACTGTGCCTGAGAACCCGATCTTACAAAGCGCGAAGAGCTATGGCTTTGGGCCATAGCCTGAGCAGTCTTACTACTTTATGAAGTTCATTTTCTATTTTCCTCTTTAATGACCTGCCGAACTTTTACTTACATCATTTGGGGATTAGTTGTGAATTTTGAGGCAGTGTCCATGTAAACTGATATGCTATCTTTCAAACCTTAATAAGGAGAAGTGAAGTTATTTTTCTCTGGTGGAATTATTGTTGGAACTGTTACTTTTTTGTAGTGTTCATTTTTTTATCACAAAATAATAAATGGTACCAACAAAATAATGCAATATCAACCTTTCAGAAATTAAAGCTAGTTTTCAGGAATCTGAGTAAGATCTAGGATTACATGTGTCACTGTGTCTTAGATTCAACAACCAAAACAGTTTATTTTGGGACAAATTGTATTTAAAAAGGTCTTTGCTCTTCTGTAATTAGAGATTCTTATCCTGTCAGAAGAGTACAGATCTGTTCTGTGCGCCATCTTGGAGCCTGGGGAAACCTGCTGTGAATAGGACTTCTAAAGCGGTAACTATGTCCAGGAGCTTGGGTCCAAGGTCATTTTTGCTGGCGACAAGCGAGATCCCTGGAACCCGAGGAAGCACACAGCTCTTCTTAAAACTGAAGGTGTTTATGCCTGACAAGAAACTGGATTCTATTTGGACAAGAGATATTTTTATGAGTATAAAGCACAACACAGTGACTCCTGGTGGCAAAGCAAATGAAACCAGAGGAATGTGGAGAAAGGGAACTAGTGGCCGTGAAAACAGTGGCACAGTTCCTGCCAAACTTCAGAGCAGCCCTCCCGCCAAGGCCATTGAACCGGAATCCATGTAATGCTGTGCCCCTCCAGGATTTGAATTTATTGAAAAGTAAATAAATAAAATTGTGGATTCATTCTCTTGAAAACTCAAAAAATACCAAATTCTGGTGTGTTGGAAGGCCCCAACAATGGAATGTGGAGCTTTGAGGTGAGGGCAACGCATTAGGGTCCTTCCTCCTGACACGCCCTTTGCATCCTGTGGGCAGCCTGTCTGGAAGATTCCTACCCCCGCCTGCTCTCTGCAGGGGGCCTTTGATGGCGTGCAGGGGTGTCCTTCCCAAGGTGAGGATCCTGGCAGAGGGAAGAGCCATTCTTGGAAAGGAAACTAATCGGATGAAAATGTTAAGCAGCTTGAGGTAAGGGCTGAAAGAGTAGGTCATAAATTTTATGAAGAATTGTTAAAAGAGCTGCCATCTGCCATGTGGAGAACAAGGATTGCTAGCAATGTAGTTCCAGTCTGACTCCTGAGAATTCTGATGTCCTGCTGGGAAACAGTCAGGTAGAGACATCAAACTCTCCCTTACCTTACCTTTTGTTTAATCCAGGCCTCCAAGGGCTTGGGTAAGGCCCACCCACACTGGAGAGGGCAATCTGACCGATTCAAATGTTAATCTTACCCAGAAATACTCTCACAGACACACCCAGAAAGAATATTTGACATAATGTCTCGTCCCAGTCAAGTTGGCACGTAACCCATCACAGTATGATATATTTTTAAGTTTAAAAAAGTAAGTTATAGAAAGTATATGGGGTAAGCTTTCATCTGCATGAAGTGTATTGCATAGGTTCACGTAGACACACCCCACAGGCGACTGCCTGAGGCCTCGTCACGTGGGGGCCCGGGACACGGGGGTGGCTGTGGGGTGGGGGCAGCAAGGAGAGGGAGTATCCAGATGCAGAAGCGTGTTGCCTATAGGCACACATTCACACACATATTTTTAAAAGACAAAATTTATGAGAGCGATAGTGTCATCCTGACCAGTTATGTGTGGTGCTATGAAATAGGGTATGTGTGAGAATGAATGGAAAATCTCCATGAGGAAACACAGGCACTCGCAGCCGCCATTCTCTCTTGGCGGCGGAATGTGGGAGGCTGGAGAGTAGCGGGAAGAGATGTCACTTTTCACATTGTATTCTTCTGTATACTTTGTACTTTTTAGCCACAATCACATGGTTTTAAAATGATAACTTCTTTAAAGTTTGTGTGTGTGCTGCTTGCTGGCCACAAGTGTAATAGGCCCCTCAGCGTGTTGGGCTCAGCAGAGTCTGCCGACAGCTTGCCCTGGGTTAACAGACCCTGGCCTGGCCAGCCCTGTGCTCAGCTTTGGGTGGAAGCACGTGAACGAGAGTTCAACAAAGTGCCGCTAGAAGCACCTCACACCCATTAGGATGGCTATTATCAAAACAAGAGAAAACAATGTTGGTGAGGATGTGGAGAAATTAGAACCCTTGTGCGCTGTTGGTGGGAATATAAAATGGTACAGCTGCTGTGGAAAACAGTACGGAGCTTCCTCGAAATATTCACAATAAAATTATTATTTGACCCAGCAATTCTACTGGGTTTATTCCCGAAAGGATTGAAAGCAGGGTCTTGAAGTGATGTTTGTACACCCACATTCACAGCAGCATCATTCACAGCAGCTACAGAGTGGAGGCAACTCAGGTGTCCATCCACAGATGAGATGGATACACAGAAGGTGGTGAACACATGCAGGGGAATAGTGTCCAGTCCCAGATGGAAGGTCATTCTGCATACGCACCACACGGATGAGCCTTGAGTGTTATGCCAAGTGAAGTAAGTCAGGCACAAAAAGACAACCGTTATGTGATGCACTTCCTAGGGTAGTCAGAATCATGAAGACAGGAAGTGTCATGGGGTTGCCTGGGACTAGGGGCACGAGGAGTGGGGATTTATCGTTTAATAAGTAGAGTTTCCGCTTTACAAGATGAAGATGGAAAGAGCTGCGGGGATGGATGGTGGTGACGCCCGCACAGCAGGGCCATGTGTCTAACATCACGGACCTATGCACTTAAAAATGGCTGAGATGGTCATCGTTATGTGTATTTTAACACACAAAAAAGAAAATAATACACAGCTGGACACGGCTGTGTCTTAAAAAATGAAAGGAGCAAATACATCCATTTTAACAACGACCAAAAAACCCTCAGAAGAAACCCCCCCAAAACGGTGCCAGTAGAACAGCTGAAGAAAAGCGAACGATTTGGTCCCTTGCCGGGAAATTCCAGGAAGGCCAGTCCTCGCCTCACGGAGAGCCTTGTTGAGGAGGCCCGGCAGGGCTGTGCGCCGATGGACCCTAACCTGTTTGGGCTCCTGGGGACAAGCTGCGGGGGGCAGGGGCCCTCCCCGGGGCTCCCATGGCTCGGCTTCCCTCCTGACCTGCTGGGAAGGGGACCCCAGCCAGCTGACAGGGGCCCATCAGCATGGCCAGGCCCCCGGCCACGAGCCCCCGTCACACCCCGGCCCTCGGTTCCCGCAGGCTGCCTGTCCCTGCCGGCCAGGAGCATGTCTCCCTCAGACGGCAAGAGTCTCGGGAATGATGCTCTCTTGCGGGCCCTCCCTATTCACGGGAGCTGGGCCGGTGGACACGTGACCCGGGTGACACCCGCCCTTCCATTGACAGCCTATAAGAATAGACCGGAGGCGGGGCTACCCAAACTTCCTGTGCCGACGGAAGCGCTCTGACGTGTGCTGTCCCGGCCACATGCGGCCATCGAGCACCCGGAAGGGGGCAGTGCGACTGAGGAACTGAACGTCGCATTGTATTCCATGGTGACTGACTTAAATTCCGGAAGCACATGCAGCTACCCGCTGCGCTGTCCGGGAGGCTGGCGCTCCGGGGCCTTGGGCAGGGCAGCCACGCGGGCTTGCTCTTGGGTCAGCTGCAGCCTCGCGCCGTTAAGCGGCCCTTCTGCAGTTATGCCCTGGCTCTTCAGTCGGCGAGCTGCTGATAACCAGCTGTACCACTTTTCAGCTGACCGACTAACCCAGCCACTGCCTAGTCAGCTGACCCCCCAGCTGGCCCCCCAGCTTCCCCCAGGCGCCACGGGCGTCCCCTCCTGCCCTTCGAGGCGCGGTGTTGAGAGCATCCTCTGCTCGCAGAGCCGTGCTCGCCTGGCGGGCTGCGAGGGCCGCACCCCGGAGCGCCACAGACCGGGGGGCCTACACAGCGGAGACCTTTGTTCTCGCGGTTCGGGAGGTTGGAAGTCTGAGATCAAGTGTTAGAAGAGCCGGTTCCTCCCGAGGCCTCCCTCCTTGGCTCGGAAATGGTTGCCTTCTCCTGTGTCGTGGCATCGCCTTCCCTCCGAGAGATGATGTTGGTGGCCTAATAATCTTTTATTTTATAAGGATCCCAGTCACTGGATTACGGTCCACCCACATCAACTTGTTCTAACTACCTCTTTAAAGGCCCTGTTCCCAGTGCCGTCACATTCTGGGGAACTGGGGAAGAAGACTTCAGCGTGTGAATTTTGGGGGATTCAGTTCAACTCAAAACAACGGCTTTGCTGCTAAATCCAACATATTTTCCCCACTCTTATCTTCCTTAATCTCTTGGCATCTCTTCCTCTGTCTTGCCTTTAATCTTTGCGCTCCTCAGGGTCTTGTCCTTGTTCGCTCTTCTCCTCTCATACACTCTCAGACACTCCTGTGGCTTTTGTCACCGACTTTGTGCAGGCGCTGTCCAAATCTGTCTTTGGCCCAGATTCCCTGATGGGTTCTAGGTCCAAATACACAGCCATCTGCTGGACGTTTATCCGGCCCACAGGTAAGTTCAAGTCAATAGGTTTGAATTGAATCAGTCGTCTTCCCATCTTCTCCAAACCTGCCCTTCCTCTGGGAGCTCTAACCCAGGAAGCGGCCCCTGCATCCGCCCGCGCGTTCATTCTGGAAAGTGGAAGCTTCCTCTCGGCCTCCCCCTCTCTGGCATCCACCGTATCCATTCCCCTCTCACCTATACATTCTGACTCCTGAAAGAAACTTTCATTCTGCTTCTCTTTATCTCCACTTCACTCTGCTGGTTCAAATCACTACCTGATATCTCTAAAATGCAAATATAATTATGTCCCTCCCTTACTTCAAATATTTCAGTGACGTCCCGTTTCTCTCAAGACAAAGCCCAAACCTCCTAACATGGTCCCTCTGTGACCCACCCCCTTCTTCCTTCACCTTCCCTCACCTGCAGCCGCCGAGTTCTCTGCTCCAGGCTTAGCCCTAACACATCACAGCATCTCCCACCGTGGGCCTTAGCCCTGCTGTTCCCCTGCTGGGGACCCTCTCCTTGTCTATCTGCTTCAGCCTGATTTCAGCCCTTGGAGGCCACTCTCCAGGGCTTCTGGGCCACATGTCCCTCAATGTGCCCCTTTAGGACTCTGTAACTTCTAGCTCCTCCACAAGAGCGCAAGTTCCTTAAAAGCAGAGATTGTTTCCGTCCTGTTTATCGCTGACACGTAGTAGGTACTCAGTCCCCACAACAAAACCTTAAATGGAATATGGCTCGGAGAGGGCTTATGAAGACTTCTTCCCATGACTTCTAAAGTGAGACTTGCCGCTGTTTTCTGTTCGCACAGAGATTCTCCTGCACGAGAGTCTGTGTGGTTCACGGAAAACGGCAGCTGGAGCCCCACCGGGCTCACCAAGGACATCATTTGGAAAGTGACAGTAGAGGGACCGTTTCTCCTACACTTGAGACATGGAGCCATTAGATTAATCAGCATAAATTGGTTCCCAGGGCAGCTTCAAACAGCACAGCTACCTTGTCCATCACATATGTCCAGCACACGATGGACAAGTGGATTTGAAAAGAACACTAAATAGAGCTCTACACTCTCATATTATGGTAGGATAGGCTTACAGCCTCCAGATGCAAGGTTTTTATTCCTTATCCTTGTTTGTGGAGGGACTTCTCCATGGCAGCTGTCCTGGATGTGGTAGTGAGCCCTGAGCAGTCCAGCACACATGTAAGTAGCCAGACCCCCAGAGGTAATCATCCCATGGAGTTCCAGAGCCCTTTAAGGTCGTACTCCTCTTGTAGTGATCTTATTTCCCCAAATTAGGGACATTTAAATGCCAAGCGCATGCATTTTGTTAAAAAGGAATATTTACAAAACTGAAAAAACATTGCACCTCTGGATGTTTTACAAGAGTGAATAAAAGCAAAGTTAGCTAGACAGAGCTAAAGAAATGACTCTGTACTTAGAAGTCTGAACAGGTGCAGAGGGAGACCAAGAATTCTCCTCCATTAGGATACTTCTCCCAGAATGAGGAAGGGGCTGCTCTGGTGTGGATGGCTGGGGCCGGCATCGGGCCTGGTGGATCCCTCAGGACACCGGAGCAGAGACATAGACTTCCAGAATTGGAAAACACCAAAAGAAGCAGCCCAGACCAGTGGAAGTTCTCTTAACCAGTCCTGAATAATGGTTTGATCATTGTTCCGGTGGGAAGAATATCCAAATAGGGGAAATTAATTGTCACCTGCAATCATGGAGTGAGCAGACCAGGCAGCCAGCAAGCACCCTACCAATCGGCCTCCAGGTGGGAAGGAAAGACTGGTAGGAGTTCACCACCAGTGGAACTGTTACTTCTCTTCCTTAGAGTGAAAGCCCTAAGGTAAACATGAGGATGCCTGTGGGAAGCCAAGCAACATTTAAGCTTAGCTGTCTTTGGTCAGTAAGAGTGTCCCAGCAAAGGGTACTCTTCCCATCTTCGCATCCTCAGTGTGAACAAGATACCTGGGAAGGACTCGGGGGAGTCTTTGCAGCCAGTGTTGGGAAAGTCATACCTCCCTGCACCAGGCCTTCTTTCAGGTTGTGGATTCAAGTCTCAGAGTAACTTCTTCCTCTGTACCCACTGCTCAATTGTCCATGGCCATATGTTTACATTTTCTTTTATTCACATTTTTGCCTCCCTAAAAGTGTGTGAAAAGTAATAGGTTCATTCCTTGTTTATCCATTCATTCCTCCTTTCACCAAACATACTGAGTGTGAGGAATGCTGGGTGACCAGGGAGGTCCCTCCCAGTGCCCGGGGCTGAGGAGAAGCGCAGATGCCTGCAGCTCGGGGAGCAGGCGCTCTGCACCAGCACCCCAACCCGTCCATGGGCTCTGGCTCTCTCCCTATGTGTTACGACACTTTTGGCTTAGAAAAAAAAGGATGAAGTTCAAATGAAGTTCAGTGTGTATATTTGTGTTTCCTTAGAGTTTACACTTGGCAAGCCTCAAGGGAGGACTTTGGCTGAACCCAGTGAACTGGAGGGAAAGAATCACAGAAGTCTAAGATTTGTTGACTAGAAAACCCCTGCGGTCTGACAGATCACCATCTCCCACATGGCCCCCATCACGGAAATGGAAGTCTCACTTTCCACTGGCTCCTTCTGGATCTTTCCTCCATGTGTCTAAATAATTTCCTTCTGTATTGATTTTTCAGATTTAGATAGAAACTCTTAACTTCCAACTACACAATGAGAATTTAGCTCTCTTGTTCTCTCTGTTCTTCCAATGTATCGTACATTTATATAATAAATTTGTATCATAGATTTTGGTTAAATCGATATTCAGAGTTAACACTGTTGTGATCACTGTTAAATGTTTTCTCCAGCGAAGGCGTGCGGTTTACACTGATATTTCCCCGGTTACACAACACTTTTTTTCTGCCTAGAGTTAAAAATTATCTTATGTTTTGATTTACACCTCCCCCTAATGCTCTCTAACTCTTTGCCAAAGCTGTTATTCTCTTAATAGTTCAAATGTGTCAGGTAATCTGTTGATTTTTTATTTCTGACACATTCCCTCTGGAGCCCACCGGCCTCCTGCTTTGCTGTGACGCCCAGCTCCCCTGGGGTGGGTCCCTGGGTTCTGAATCTTCTATCTCCCTTTTTTCTGGTTTAGGCCCACATTTTGATGGAGTACATTCTCCGGTAGCTTCCCATAATGCATGCTTGGATTCTTTTGAATTTTTTTTCTGTTTTTATACTTTTTAAAACTGAGAACTCATTTTTGTTCTGTGAACAGCCTGTTCTTCTTTCATTGGTGTAATTATCTTCTATTACTTGTCTGAAGATATTATGATTTTCCTGAAAGTTTATTCTGCTCTTTGTGCTGTTTGGTTTCCTCTGGATTGCTATGTTTGGGTAGGATTCCCAGTAATCATGGTCCATAAGTCTTTTCTTTGAAGAGTGCATTTCCCTAGAGAGGAACTCCAGCCCCCTGCACATGAGAATCCTCAGATGCAGTGGGAAAAACTGCTAGCGGTCTTCAACATTCAGTTAGTACTTGTCACCCACCCCACCGCCTGAGAGGTTTCTGGGGCCTCCAGTCCTGAGTCTTTCGGGGGCTGTGTGGGGACAGGCTGTAGCTTCCTGCCTCTGCCCTGCAACTCACGATCAGTCTGTAAGTCATTCATCACTTGCTCTCTGCTTTCCATTTTCCACTATTTTGTTCATATCTCTTCATTCTTCCCGCCTTTTCTTTTAGCTTTGTCCATGAGGATTTTGTTGCCTTTAACAAAATTAAAACAAAAAACAGTGAGGTTTTGAGAGAGAATGGAGACAAAAGAGGATATTTAATCTATCTTGTGTAGTTGGATGGTTACCCCATCTTTCTTCCATGGAAAAAAAATTACTTAAAATAGACTCTGTGGACATTGTACCTAGTTTGACAATGTTGCTAAATCTTCATGTCTCTGGCCCAGTTCGCAACCCTTACTTGAGCCGGTGACTCATATAAAAAGGTGCGCAATTACTGTGTGTTGACGGAATAAATAAAGCAGATCCCTAGATCCCCTAGATCGGTGTTGACTCCTCTGGAAGCTAGATGACTCTGAAAGCTCAGGAAAGGGGAGAGTGCAGCAGGTGCAGCGAACCTGGGAACAATGGCTCCCACATCTGGTTGCAAATTAGGGTCACCTTGGAAGCTCCTAGAATTACAGATCCCTGGAGATCATTCCAGAATTAATTGAATCCTGTTCTTAGGAACTGTGTCCTGGGGAATCTGCATTTTTATGAAGTAACTGCCCACCTCAAGCCTTCATGTTATATGAGAAAAACAGACTTCCAGTGTTTAAGGCACAGCAAATCATATTTTTTTGTTGCTTGCAGCTGAAAACATTCCTAACAGATATGCAGACCTCCTGAGAGTCCTGGGACACTAAATGAGAAGATGTCCATTCAGGGGAGTGTGGAAAGGGTTTGGCAAACATCCGCAGGGATTGCAGTCATCTGAGGGCTTCCCGGGGGAGGGCTGCCATGGGAAATGCTCTCAGGCCTCTCCCGGCTCCCAGGGCCGACCTGCTCCTCTCCCTGGGTTCCTCCCTTTGTCCAGCCCAACAGATCTACCCTGCTGTCCCTTGGAGTCATCGGGTGCAGGTGTCTGGCGACTTTCTCCATAAGCTTCATGCCCTAAACCTCACTTTTTGACTCTCAAAGCTGTTCTGGAGTTGCAGAGTTTTCACTATTCACTATTTTCAGCTCTTTTCAATCCTTCTCCAACAGCTCTACTCTTCCATGAGGCTACTGGTCACTGTACAAGAAAGTGGGGAAAGAAAACTCCACAGGTTTATATATCTCAAGGTAATATTTTGCCATGTTTGTCAATAACCTGTCCATTGTTGTATCCATACCCCAGCCCTACCCTCAGCAAGTCGGGATGCTGGGTTTACTCCCTGAACCACGGCAGGCAGATTATCTGGGATCCTATAGAGATGACAGAAAACCGGGAGCTCTGGGCAGAGGGCAGCGACTAGATCCACAGGGACTAAAGAAGAATAAAAGGGTTTTCTTCCTTGGAGACAGTAATTGGATTCCAGGACCAAGCCCCCTATCAAGGAGGCAGTGGGAGAGGAGATACCCCAAAATGATGGTATACCTCCTTTGAAGGCTAAAGATGGGTGAATATAGCAGAGTAACTTCTATTTCTAGAGAAAGGGATTCTAATGCAGAGAGTATGACCTGAGATTTTGCAGAGTGGACATTGTATGGTACAGTGGCTGATGTGTGGTGACTGCAGACAGATGGAGAGACTTAAATGACCCTCACGAGACAGTAGCTCTTGGGGCAGAAATTAGTGCTGACACGGGAGAACCAAGTGATGTGCTCCTTGCTTGGGAGGACACCAGCTTTTTAAAATCCTCTACATATTTATGGGTCATCCTTTGGACCATAATGTTGGAACACTTCACTATTCCAAGTGTCTGACAAAGACACCTGAGGGGTCAGGTACCAAGAAGCAGCTGCAGATTATGTCTATCCTTTGACTACACCGCCAGGAACTGGAGGATCCCAAGGCTGGGACAGGGCCCTGGTGACCCCTGACATTGATTAGGATTCATGTAGAAAAATGCAGATGGAACACAACGGTCTCACATATTATACATGTAAGTGTTTTAATAGGTATGCCTGGAGATAGAGAGCTCACTAAGCTAGAGATCTGGAGGGATGTTTGCCGCTCACTGTCCAGCTGCTACCCCTTCCCGACTGTTCTGAGGCAACTTCAAGGCCACCAGTGCTTAGGTGAGTCAGGTGCTTTGTGATGATAACTTCTGGTTCAGTAGCAGCTCACTCTTCAAATTGGCTTTGAACTTGATCGATATCTTCCCTCAGTGGATTTTGCATTTGTCGATTTTTTACTTTTTGTATTTTGAAGATAAGTTATTGTTTGGGTAAGGATTTCTGAGTGTTATTTTCTTCTCTGTTTGACTCCCTGATCATTACAAACTGTCCCTCTTTCTCTTGGGTGACACTTCTTGCCTCACAATTTACTTTGCCTGAAATGAGGATATAGCTGCACCAGCTCCTTGGGTGAATGCTTGCCTGGTGACTTTTTCCATCCTCTCAATTTCAGTACAATCTGTGTTTTTTTAAAATTTATTTTGGTATCAATCTAAAATTACATGTGCAATATTATGGTTAGTAAACTACCCCCTTCATCAGGTCCCCCCTACCAACCCCATTACAGTCACTGTCCATCAGCGTAGTGAGATGCTACAGAATCACTACTTGTCTTCTCTGAGTTGTACAGCCCTCCCCGTGCCCCCCCCAACATTACATCTGCTAATCGTAATGCCCCCTTTCCCCCCTTGTCCCTCCCTTCCCACCCATCCTCCCCAGTCCCTTTCCCTTTGGTAACTGTTAGTCCATTCTTGGGTTCTGTGAGTCTGCTGCCGTTTTTTTCTTTGCTCTTATACTCCTTATATGAGTGAAATCATTTGATACTTGTCTTTTTCCGCCTGGCTTATTTTACTGAGCATAATACCCTCTAGCTCCATCCATGTCGTTGCAAATGGTAGGGTTTGTTTTCTTCTTATGGCTGAATAATATTCCATCGTATATATGTACCACATCTTCTTTATCCATTCATCTACTGATGGACACTTAGGTTGATTCCATTTCTTGGCTATTGTAAATAGTGCTGCGATAAACATAGGGGTGCATCTGTCTTTTTCAAACTGGGCTGCTGCATTCTTAGGGTAAATTCCTAGGAGTGGGATTCCTGGGTCAAAAGGTATTTCTATTTTGAGTTTTTTGAGAAACCTCCATACTGCTTTCCACAATGGTTGAACTAATTTGCATTCCCACCAGCAGTGTAGGAGGGTTTCCTTTTCTCCGCATCTTCACCAACGTTTGTTGTTGTTTGTGTTTTGGATGTTGGCCATCCTCACAGGTGTGAGGTGATAGCTCATTGTGGTTTTAATTTGCATTTCTCTGATAATTAGCAACGTGGAGCATCTTTTCATGTGTCTATTGGCCATCTGAATTTCTTCTTTGGAGAAGTGTCTATTCGTGTCCTCTGCCCATTTCTTAATTGGATTATTTGCTTTTTGTTTGTTGAGGTGAGTGAGTTCTTTATATATTTTGAATGTCAACCTCTTATCGGATACGTCATTTATGAATATATTTTCCCATACTGTAGAATGTTTTTTTGTTCTACTGATGGTGTCCTTTGCCGCACAGATGCTTTTTAGTTTGATATAGTCCCACTTGTTCATTTTTGCTTTTGTTTCCCTTGCCTGGGGAGATATGTTCATGAAGAAGTCACTCATGTTTATGTCCAAGAGACTTTTGCCTATGTTTTTTTCTAAGAGTTTTATGGTTTCATGACTTACATTCAGGTCTTTGATCCATTTTGAGTTTACTTTTGTGTATGGGGTTTGACAGTAGTTCAGTTTCATTCTCTTACATGTAGCTGTCCAGTTTTTCCAACACCAGCTGCTGAAGAGGCTGTCATCTCCCCATTGTATATCCAAGGCTCCTTTATCATATATTAATTGACTGTATATGTTTGGGTTAATGTTTGGATTTTCTATTTTGTTCCACTGGTCTGTGGGTCTGTTCTTGTGCCAATACCAAATTGTCTTGATTACTGAAGCTTTGTAGTAGAGTTTGAAGTCAGGGAGCATAATTCCCCCTGTTTTATTCCTCCTTCTCAGGATTGCTTTGGCTATCAGGGTCTTTTGTGGTTCCATATGAATTTTAGAACTATTTGTCCCAGTTCACTGAAGAATGCTGTTGGTATTTTGATAGGGATTGCGTTGAATCTGTAGATTGCTTTAGGTAGTATAGCCATTTTGACTATTTATTCTTCCTAGCCAACAGCATGGGATGTATTTCCATTTGTTAGTGTCCTCTTTAGTTTCTCTTAGGAGTGTCTTACAGTTTTCAGGGTATAGGTCTTTCACTTCCTTTGTTAGGTTTATTCCTAGGTATTTTATTCTTTTTGATGCAATTGTGAATGGAATTGTTTTCCTGATTTCTCTTTCTGTTAGCTCATCGTTAGTGTATAGGAAAGCAACAGATTTCTGTGTGTTAATTTTGTATCCTGCAACTTTGCTGAATTCAGATATTAGTTCTAGTAGTTTTGGAGTGGAGTCTTTAGGATTTTTTATTTACAATATCATGTCATCTGCAAATAGTGACAATTTGACTTCTTCTTTACCAATCTGGATGCCTTGTATTTCTTTGTTTTGTCTGATTGCCGTGGCTAGGACCTCCAGTACTATGTTAAATAACGGAGGAGAGAGTGGGCACCCCTGTCTTGTTCCTATCTTAGATGAAAAGCTTTCAGCTTCTCACTGTTAAGTATGATGTTAGCTGTGGGTTTGTCATATATGGCCTTTATGATGTTGAGGTACTTGCCCTCTATATCCATTTTGTTGAGAGTTTTTATCACAATCTGTGTTTTTATATTTAAAATGTGTCTATTGTTTTTTCATTCAGTATTACAGTTTTAGTTTTTTACTTGGATTATTTAGTCAATTTATATTAATTATTGAAATAGTTGGGTTTATAGTGACTATCTTCTTCTTATTATTTTCTAAGTTACCCACCTGCTTTATATGCCATTTAAGATTTTTCCTTTCCTTCCTTTGGATTAATAATTTTTTTTATTATTGCATTTTACCCCTTTATGAACTTGTCATAGACTCCTTTACTGACCGTTTTCATTTCTTCAGTGCTAATCTCTGAATATACTAAGGCATTACTTTCAGTGTGGGTTCTATAGTTTGAAGAGGAAAAGTAGTTGACTTTTCTGAGTGGTAAGAAGTAAGCAACTGATGTGTAAACCACTTAGAAATTAATTGTTGGATGGATAAGTAAGGATGAAGAGCTGAATCAGTTAATTCTTTGAAGGGACCCATGAGATACAGGGTTTTATAATGGAAGGGACTGCATTTGCAACCATAGAAAACACCATCAATGATGTTACCACAGTTAATTCCTCTTAATTTGCCTTTTAGTCTTGATCCATATAACCAGTTGCTATTGGAAGTTTCTACTGGATTAACTGTGAGTGTCTTAAATTCAATGTATCCCCCCTTCTCACTGCCCGGCTCACTTCTCTGTACTGTACTCTGGCAACGGCGCCACTGATGCCGGGGTTCTTGTTCACGAAGCTGAAGAATGAGCTTCACAAACACTCAAGGTAGGAGAGCAAGGCACAGGCTTTTATTTAGAGATAAAGTGAAAGGATAGAGCTTCCGGCTCATGCCAGGAAAGGACAAGAGAGTCTGGGGTGGTGCGTTGTCTAGGGATTTTATAGGCAGATGAGATTTTTCGAGATCATGAAAAAAAGGCTTAGGAGTGTGGACTTGTTAAGTGGTGTCTGAATATCTAGAATTAACACAAGGAATTTCCTGCCCGACTTTTTTCTGGGACACCTGAGTCCTGGTCTAGGAGCATATCAAAAGGCAGCCTGCCCAGCCCCTAAGGTGGGCTGAGATATTGTCTGTTTACTAAAGAGTAAGTTAAAATTCTTACTTCTTAAATTTCCTGGGTGTTAAAATGCAATCTTATCTTTAAGGTGGAATCCTTCTTGCCTTTTATTGTGTTTTGGCTGGGTCTGCATGCTGAATTAGTTTGCCTAGTTTGCAAAATCACTTCATCAGATCTGAAAGAGGAAAGACGGCACATAGGCCTGGGCCTTTAGCATGCTAAAGTGAATCTTACACACGATTACAAATGATTAGCATAATAAAAACATGTGCTACTCTTCTTTATCTGGGAACATTAACTGATCTTACTGATGAATGACCCTAGAGCTTAATGTTTAACACAGAATTTTGGTAGGGGGTTTCCTTGCATGTAGTTACACTGCTCTGACTGCAAATATCCTGCCTTGCTTTTTCCGGAGGCCCTCACCCTATTCTGTCTAAGCCCATGGTCCCTGTCTTACCACCATCTACCCAGTTGCCAAGCCAATAACCTGGGTGTCATCTTTCACTTCTCCCTCTTTCTCACTGCCTTTTATCACCAACTGTGATTGCCTCTATATCCTAAAGGTCCATACCTCCATCCACATATTTATGTCCTCAACTCCTTACTGCCTCTACCATATCTTGTCCATGGCTGAACACAGAGCAGTGCTTAAAGTGGAGCAGTAACTATTTGCTTAATGAATAAGTGACCACTGCTCATGGAAACAAACATTTTAGGAAAAACAATGACTGTACTTTTGCATTATCAATTAACCTCTTTTCAGATGCTAAAGGAGCCCACAGGGGGTTGGGGTGGGGAGGACAGATGCAGCAGGATGAATAAGTGACAGAGGAGCATTATGAACATATAATGTTTTAAGTCTCTCTGGGCCCTACACTAGCCTGTGCGTCTCTCCTTTATTAGGAAACAGGATGCTTTTCCTAGAGGTCATAATGACCAAAGTGAGTAAAACACTAAAAGCCAATTTCCAATTCCCAAGTGCATTGGCTTTCTGGAGTTTTCAGTGGACTTGATGGATCAGAGTAATGCAAAAAAGCAGGACCTCCAGCCCCAGGATTTTATAGCACCTATAAAACATGTTTTACAGTTTCTGCCCAATTTTATGCTGTTAAGCTAAACATTTGATATCATATGGCACTTTAAGCACATTGATTTATGGCAAGTCAGCAATTGCATCTGTAATAAAAAGTCCAAAGTATGGGTTTTAAAAGTAATCTACTGTATTTATTATTGACATAAACAGTTACCTGCAGTCCATTTGAACATCATCTTAGATTTAACTCATGTATTAAAGATATTATGCTTCCCACTCTGCAAGGTCATCACCAAGGTGAAACTGTATATGGTTGGAAATGAAAAAGATCAAATGTGTAATGATAAATATTTTTCAAATAAATGATATATAGGATTTCATCTTTCTACATTCCCGATTAATAATCATGTTCTGTTTATTTCATTTTTTATACTTTCCCCCAGTCCCAACTCTGGCAACCACTAATCTTTTTTTCATCTCTATAATTTTGTTATTTCAAAAATGATGTATGAATGTATTCATACAGACTATAACCTTTTGATACTGGCTTTTTTCATTCAACATAATTCCCTTGAGGCCTATTTAGTTTTATGTGGATTGTCTAATGCTTATATCACCAGCATGGTTATAAATAGGGTGGCATAATTCAATTAACTTAAAAAGTACTGTGATACAACCAAAGTAAGAAGAGCACAAAGTTAAAGTAATTTCATAACAGGGAAACACTGTTATAATTGAGTCCATGACTGAGGGACATCTTTATTTTCAGTCAGTATTGGAGCAAGATTGGACAAAAATGCATCTAGTTTGTCTAAGAGGTGGTTGACAGCATAATTTTTAAAACACCCAACTTCCCTAGAGATTTTTTAAACACTTGGAAAAATTATGAGAAATTTGGAAAGTATTCCATTTTCACTTTGCATTTGCAAAATGTATTTTTTTTAGTATGTAAGCATTCACTGGGTTTGTCCTATGTATATACAGTAATCCCAAAAGTCATGGAAAAACAAAATTTCTATGGGTCAAAGGCACAAATCTATTGCCTGCCTTTGACTACCTAGTATGTCCCTTGATATTGTTCTTAAATATTGTATGGGGGGTTATTTTTTCTATAAATAATTGAAACTTTGACAAAGGCTCTTTCTTTACAAATACGTCAACAAAGGGAGGTCTGCAATTTGGGGTAAGTTCATTTCAGGGAGTGTTAGCAGGCCATATCACAAGGTCCCCAAGATCACCCCCAGGTTCAGCGATTCTCTAGGAGGACCCAAAGGACTCCACACAGGTCATAGTCATGGTTCTGATTTATTACTGAGAAAGGATACAGACTAAAATCCACAAAGGGAAAAGGTGCCCTGGGTGATATGTGGAGGAAACCAGGCACAAACTCCTGGGTCTCTCCTAGTAGAGTCACGCAGGACACCCCAGCCTCGAGTTGGGACAGCACATGTGAGATGTTGCCAACCAGGGACTCAGTGCCTAGTTTCCTTGGGAGGGGAACACGTAGCACTCTTTATCTAGCACATACCCAAATTCCATGCTCCCAGGAGAAAGTAGACGTTCAATATAAACCACATTACTTGTAGAAACAGTTTGGCACAGAGAGCCACGTTCACCAATTAATGGGAGGGAACCCTCCTCCAATCTAAGTTTCCAGATACCAGCCAGGGGCCAACCTTGCAAGCAGGAATTTTGAGGCTAGCAGTGTAGACCTGCAATGTTAACTCTTTTCTGTATGTAGGACCATTTGGTGTAACACATGCCTCTTTCTCCTAGCATGAGAAAAAAGAAAACCTCAAAATAACCAACAGACAAAACCTTGAGATTAAGAATACTATCTGAAAAATGGATTCACATTCATTACCCTTATTGACAAAGTCTATACTGTGGCTTGAGATATTGATAATGATCCATAGACCATCCCATTAACAAGACATTTAAAATACTGTTTATTTGGTTTTAAAATCTCATCCTTTAAAATTTTCTGTGTGTGTGTGTTAAATACTATAAAGTAGTAGTACTATGGTACATGTGTACATTTTGAAACTAAATTTTCAATTATTTTTTATATATGTGCTAAGGTAATGCAGTGGGGAAAAGATTGTATTTCCAATAAATAATGCTGCAACAATTGGTGTCTTAAGAAAATGGACCTTGACCCTTACCTCATGCCATATAAAGGAAGTTAACTAGAAATGGATCATGGATCTAAATATAGAAGCTAAAATGGTAAAACTTATCAAATAAAGCATAAGAAAAACATTTTGTAATCTTGAGTTAGGAAAGGATGTCTTAGATAAAACACAAAAGGAGCAGAAAGCATAAAAGAAAAAAACAAATTAATTGGACTTCCTCAAAATTAAAAACATATACTCTTCAAAAGACAGAAGGTGAGGGATTCAAGATGGCGGCGTAAGAGGTGAGACAGAGAACTCCTCCCAAAACCACAGATACTGCGAAAATATAATTAATACAACTAACCCTAAAACAGCAGCGGGAAAGAAGTCTGCGCCAGACTGCATACAGACGTCACAAACAGAGCAGATCTCATGAAACAGGGTAACCTATGAAAGCCTTAATCCAGTGGGACCCAAGCCTTTCCCCCACCCCAGCTCACTGGCGGGAGGAAGAGAACGGAGCGGGGGAGGGGGCAGAAGCCTGGGACTGCTGCACACCTGGCCCTGGAGATCTGCTTTGTGAGCAGAAATCTACAGTGTGTGGTGCCCTGGGCGTTGGGGAGTTCGGATGGGTGGAGTGCTTGTGAAATGGACATTCCGGCAATTTGTGGAGGATGGGATCCATACCCGGCTGCTCCGAGACTAAGGAAAGGTGGGCGATCTGACAGGCTTCTTGGCAGCAAGAGGGCTGCTGAAGGGGCGGGGTTTGCACGGAGCTGGCTGGGCACGGGAGAAGGGATGGGGCATAAGGTTGTCTGGGTGTGCTCTGCCCAGCAGATTGGGAACTTTGAGGAGCTTCAGGTGCTCCATCACCCTGGCTGCCTACTCAGCTCGGAGGCACCCCACTGTGACACACAGCCTGCTGTGCCTTCCTACTGGCCTGCAGGCACCTGCTCACAAACCAGCAGTCACTGCGCTGGAGTCAGGCCAGCCAGAGGGAGGCCCCGCCTACAACAGCTACAGACACAAAGCACAGAGGCTTACACATGTGTGCTTGGCCTACTGGTTCTGACACTGGAGACAGGCACTGCAGGCGGGATTCAGAAAATTGATCTTTCCTCCCCCCAAGCACCAGCTCTGCTCCCCTATGACCCCCAACCTCACTCTAGGGGCTGAGCAGCTCCAGAGACTGGAGCTTCTGGGCACTAGAGGGCACCACACAGAAATATGAAACATCAAAAGAACATGGCTCAGACCAAAATCTCACAAACCACAGAAAAAGGACCAAATGAAACTGAACTCACCAATATTGCTGAAAGAGAGTTCAAAATAAAAATCATAAACATGCTTCTGGAGGTACAGAAAAATACTCAAGAACTCAGGAACGAAATTAAGATGGAGATTCAATCTTTAAGAAATTCCATATCTGAAATGAAACATACAATGGAGGGATTTAAAGGCAGATTAGTTGTAGTAGAAGAGATGGTAAATGGAATAGAAATTAGAGAAGAGGAATACAAAGAAGCTGAGGCACAGAGAGAAAAAAGAATCTCTAAGAATGAAAGAATATTGAGAGAACTGTGTGACCAATCCAAACGGAACAATATTTGCATTATAGGGGTACCAGAAGAAGAAGAGAGAGAAAAGGGGATAGAAAGTGTCATTGAGGAGGTAATTGCTGAAAACTTCCCCAGTCTGGGGAAGGAGATAGTCTCTCAAGCCATGGAGATGTACAGATCTCCCAACACAAGGGACCCAAGGAAGACAACATCAAGACATATAATAATTAAAATGGCAAAGATCAATGATAAAGAAAGACTTTTAAAAGCAGCTAGAGAGAGAAAAAGATCACATACAAAGGAAAACCCATCAGACTATCATCAGATTTCTCAACAGAAACCTTACAGGCCAGAAGGGAGTGGAATGATATATTTAATGCAATGAAGCAGAAGGGCCTCGAACCAAGAATACTGTATCCAGCAAGGTTATGATTTAAATTTGAAGGAGGGAATAAACAATTTTCATATAAGCAAAAGCTGAGAGAATTTATCTCCCACAAACCACCTCTACAGTGCATTTTGGAGGGACACCTATAGATGGAAGTATTTCTAAGACTAAATAGATGTCACCCAAGGGATAGACAAAGAGTACAGAATATGATTCACAACATACGAAGAATGGAGGAGTAAGAAAAAGGAGCAAAAAGAAAAAAAAAGAATCTTTAGCTTGTGTTTGTAATAGCATATGAAGTGAGTTAAATTAGACTGTTAGATATTAAGGGAATTGCCCTTGAACTTTTGGTAGCCACGAATCTAAAGCCTGCAATGGCAATAAGTATATACCTATCGACAATCATCCTAAATGTAAATGGTCTGAATGCATCAATCAAAAGATGTAGAGGCCCTGAATGGATAAAAAACAATGTCCATCTATATGGTGCCTACAAGAGACTCACTTCAAACCCAAAGACAAACACCGACTGAAAGTGAAGGGATGGAGAAAGATATTTCATGCAACTAATAGTGAAAAAAGCAGTAGTTGCAGTACTTGTATCAGACAAAATAGACTTCAAAACAAAGAAAGTAAAAAGAGACAAAGAAGAACATTACATAATGATAAAGAGGTCAGTCCAACAAAGGATATAACTATTATAAATATCTATGCACCCAACACAGGAGCTCCTACATATGTGAAACAAATACTAACAGAATTCAAGGGGGAAATAGAATACAATGCATTCATTTTGGGAGACTTCCACACAACATTCATTCCAAAAGACAGATCAACCAAAACAGAAAATAAATAAAGGGACAGAGGCACTGAGCAACATATTAGAACAGATTAGAACAGACCTCTACAGAACACTCCATCCAAAAGCAACAGGATACACATTCTTCTCAAGTGGACATGGAACATTTTCAAGAATAGATCATATTCTAGGCCACAAAAAGTACCTCAGTAAACTAAAAAAGATTGAAATTGTACCAATCAGCTTCTCAGATCACAAAGGTCTGAAACTAAAAATAAATTACTCAAAGATAATGAAAAATCGCACAAACACATAGAGGCTTAATAACATGCTCCTAAATAATCAATGGATGAATGACCAAATAAAAACAGACATAAAGCAATATATGGAGACAAATGACAACAATAATTCAACACTGCAAAATCTGTGGGATGCAGTGAAGGCCGTGCTAAGAGGGAAATATATTGCAATACAAGCCTACCTCAGAAAAGAAGAACAATCCCAAATGAACAGTCTAAACTCACAATTAATGAAACTAGGAAAGGAAGAACAAATGAGGCCCAAAGTCAGTAGAAGGAGGGACATAAGAAAGATTAGAGCAGAAATAAATAAAACTGAGAAGAACAAAACAATACAAGGAATCAATGAAAGCAGTAGCTGGTTCTTCAAGAAAATAAACAAAATATATAAACCCTTAGCCAGACTTATCAAGAAAAAAAGAGAGTCTAACACATAAACAGAATCAGAAATGAGAAAGGAAAATCACTATGGACACCACAGAAATACAAAGAATTATTAGAGAATACTAGGAAAAAGTATATAGTAACAAACTGGATAAATTAGAAGAAATGGACAACTTTCTAGAAAAGTACAACCTTCCAAAATTGACCAAGGAGGAAACAAAAAATCTGAACAGACCAATTACCAGCAAAGAAATTGAATTGGTAATCAAAAAACTACCTAAGAACAAAACTCCTGGACCAGATGGTTTCGCTGCCGAATTTTATCAAACATTTAGTGAAGACCTAATACCCGTCCTCTTTAAAGTTTTCCAAAAAGTAGAAGAGGAGGGAATACTCCCAAACTCATTCTACGAGGCCAACATCTCTCTAATACCAAAACCAGGCAAAGACACTACAAAAAAAGAAAATTACAGACCAATATCCCTGATGAACATAGATGCAAAATACTCAACAAAATATCAGCAAACCGAATTCAAAAATACATCAAAAAGATCATCCATCATGATCAAGTGGGATTCATCCCAGGGATGCAAGGATGGTACAACAGTTGAAAATCCATCAACATTATCCACTACATCAAAAAAAGGACCAAAACCACATGCTCATCTCCATAGATGCTGAAAAAGCATTTGACAAAATTCAGCATCCATTCATGATAAAAACTTTCAACAAAATGGGTATAGAGGGCAAGTACCTCAACATAATAAAGTCCGTATATGAAAAACCCACAGCCAACATTATACTCAACAGTGAGAAGCTGAAAGCTTTTTCCTTTAAGTTGGGAACAAGACCAGGATGCCCACTCTCCCCACTTTTATTCAACATAGTACTGAAGGTCCTAGCCACGGCAATCAGACAACACAAAGAAATAAAAGGCAACCAGACTGGTAAGGAAGAATTCAAATGGTCCTGTTTGCAGATGACATGATATTGTACATAAAAAACCCTAAAGAATCCACTCCTAAACTACTAGATGTAATATCTGAATTCAGTAAACTTGCGGGGTACAAAATTAATACACAGAAATCTGTTGCATTCCTATACACTAACAGTGAACTAGCAGAAAGAGAAATCAGAAAAAAAATTCCATTCACAATTGCATCAAAAGTATAAAATACCTAGGAATAAACCTAACCAAGCAAGTGAAAGACCTATACTCTTAAAACTACAAGACACTCATGAGAGAAATTAAAGAAGATACCAATAAATGGAAACACATTCTGTGCTCATGGATAGGAAGAATTAATATTGTCAAAATGGCTGTCCTGCCTAGAGCAATCTACAGATTCAATGCAATCCCTATCAAAATAGCAACAGCATTCTTCAATGAACTAGAGCAAATCGTTCTAAAATTCATATGGAACCACGAAAGACCCCAAATAGCCAAAGCTATCCTGAATAGGAAAAATAAAGCAGGGGGACTTACACTCCCTGACTTCAAGCTCTACTACAAAGCCACAATAATCAAGACAATTTGGTACTGGCACAAGAACAGACCCATAGTCCAACGGAACAGACTAGAGAGCCCAGATGTAAACCCAAGCATATATGGTCAATTAGTATATGATAATGGAGCTATGGATATACAGTGGGGGAAATGACAGCCTCTTCAACAGCTATTGGCAAAACTGAACAGCTACATGTAAGAGAATGAAACAGGACTACTGTCTAACCCCATACACAAAAGTAAACTCAAATGGATCAAAGACCTGAATGTAAGTCATGAAACCATAAAACTCTTAGAAAAAAACATAGGCAAAAATCTCTTGGATATAAATATGAGCAACTTCTTCATGAGTATATCTCCCCAGGCAAGGGAAGCAAAAGTAAAAATGAACAAGTGGGACTCTATCAAACTAAAAAGCTTCTGTACAGCAAAGGATACCATCAATAGAACAAAAAGACATCCTACAGTATGGGAGAATATATTCATAAATTACACATCCTATAGGGGGTTGACATCCAAATAATATAAAGAGTTTACACACTTCAACAAAGGAAAAGCAAATAAGCCAATTAGAAAATGGGCAGAGGAGCTGAACAGACACTTCTTCAAAGAATAAATTCAGATTGCCAGAAGGCACATGAAAAGATGTTCCACATTGCTAATCATCAGAGAAATGCAAATTAAAACCACAATGAGATATCATGTCCCACCAGTTATGATGGCCACCATCCAAAAGATAAACAACAAATGTTGGTGAGGATGTAGAGATAGGGGAACCCTCCTACACTGCTGGTGGGAATGTAAATTAGTTCTACCATTGTGGAAAGCAGTATGGAGGTTCCTCAAAAACTCAAAATAAAATACCATTTGACCCAGGAATTCCACAACTATGAATTTACCCTAAGAATGCAGTAGCCCAGTTTGAAAAAGACATATACATATGCACCCCTATGTTTATCACAGCCCTATTTACAGTAGCTAAGAAATGGAAGCAACCTAAGTGTCCATGTGTGGATGAATGGATAAAGAAGAGGTGGTACATATACACAATGGAATATCATTCTGCTATAAGAAGAAAACAAATCCTACCATTTGCAACAACATGGATGGAGCAGGAGGGTATATGCTCAGTGAAATAAGCAACGCGGAGAAAGACAAGTATCTAATTATTTCACTCATCTGTGGAGTATAAGAACAAAGAAAAAACTGAAGGAACAAAACAGCAGCAGACTCACAAAACTCAAGAACAGACTAACAGTTACCAAAGGGAAAGGGACTGGGGAGGATGGGTATGAAGGGAGGGATAAGGGGAAAAAGGGGCATTACGATTAGCACACACAATGTGTGGTGGCGGGGCAAAGGGAAGGCAGTACAACACAGAGAAGACAAGTAGTGATTCTATAGTATCTTACTACGCTGATGGACAGTGACTGTAATGGGGTATGTGGTGGGGACTTGATAATAGGGGAGTCTAGTAACCATAATGTTGCTCATGTAATTGTACATTAATAATACCAAAAGAAAAAAAAACCTAGACAGTGCACCTCCCTGGGGCTCTCTTGTCCCCTCCAGCCTGAGGCAGGAGCTCTGTTCTTTCACTTTCTCTCTAAATAAAAGCCTCTGCCTTGTTTTCCTAAAAAAAAAAAGACAGAAGGTGATACTTCAGGAATGATGGTGTGAAGATTGCAGTGAGGACAGTTCAGTAATGGTAACTGGAGACTTCACTAGCCTACTTTCAATAATGCAAAGAAGAACTAGGAAGATAATCAGTAATGACATAAGAGACTTCAATAACACTATAAATCACAGATATCTCTAGAACACTCCACCCAACAAAAGCAGAATAAATTTTCTCCTCAAGTGCATATGGAACATTGTTCAGGATAGGTCACATTGTAGGCCATAAAGAAAGTTTCAATAAATTTAAGAGGATTTAAACCTTTTAAAGTATGTTATTTAACCACAATGGAGTAAAATTGGAAATCAATAACAAAAGGAAATTTCGGGAGTTAAGAAACATGTGGAAATTAAATAACATACTCCTAAATAACAATAGGGTCAAAGAAGAAATCACAACAGAAATTAGAAAGTACTTTGAAATTAATGAAAACAAAATACAACATACTAAAATTTATGTGATACAGCTAAAGTAGTGCTTAAAGAGAAATCGATAGATTTAAATGCCTGTATTAAAAAGAAATATATCAGATCAATAACCTAATTATACACCTTAAGGAATTGTAAAAAGGAAGAAATTAAACCCAAACCAAGAAGAACAAAGAAAAGAATAATGGTTAGAGTGGAAATAACTGGAATAGAGCACTTAAAAACAATAGAAAAAATCGATAAAACCAAAAATTGGTTCTCTGAGCAATAAAACTGACAAACTTTTACCTAGACTGACCAAGGAAAAAAAAAAGAGAGAAAACTCAAGTGATAAAAATCAAAAGAGGAGACATAATTACCAGCTTTAAGGAAATAGAAAAGAATATAAGAGGATAATATTAAAACTGTATGCCAACAAATTAGATAGCTTAGATAAAATGGAATAATTCCTAGAAAGATACAAACTACTGAAACTAACTTAAGAAAACAGAAAAAAATCTGAATAGTCTTATAACAACTTATAAAAAGACCAGCTTGGTAACTTTCAAACTTCCCACAAAGGAATAGCTATATCCAGAGGGTTTCACTGGTGAATTCTACAAACATTTAAAGAGTTAATACAAACCCTTCACAAACTTTTAAAAAATAAAAGAGGATGGGCTATTTTACCATGAATTCTATGGGGCCAGTATTGCCTGATGCCAAACCAGACAAAGACATCACCAGAGAGAACACTACAGACCAAGATCTTTTATAAATGAAGAGGAAAAATCCTCAACAAAATATAGTAACCTGAATCCAGAAACATAAAAATTATTATATACCATGCATATGTGGAATTTATTCTAGGAATGCAAGGTTAGTTTAATTTAATATATGAAATTTGACTAATGAAGTACACTGTATTAATAGGATAAAGGACAAAAATTATATGATCATCTCAATAGAGAAGTTGACAAAATTCAATACCCTTTATGATAAAAAAATTCAACAACTAGGAAAAGAAGAAAATTTCTCAATATGATAAAGGACATCTACCAAACCCCCCCAACAAATGCAGCTAACATCATAATGGTAAAACAAGAAAGAGGTACTGGCTCTTGCCACTTCTATTCAATATTGTACTGGAGGTTTTAGCCAGGACAATTAGGCACGAACAAGAAATAAAAGGAATTCATATCAGGAAGAAAGAAGTAAAACTATCTCTATTTGCAGATGACATTATCTTGTATATAGAAAGTCCTAAGGAATGCAGTGAAACACTATGAGAACTAGCAAATCAGTTCAGCAAGGTTGCAAGATACAAGATCAATATATCAAAAATGATCGTATTTTTTACATTAGAAAAGAATCTGAAAGTGAAAATAAGAAAGTTCCATTTACAGTATCATCAAAAAGAATAGACTATCTGGAGATACATTTTACAAAAGTGCAAAATTTGCTGAAAAGTATAGAACATTGTTGAAAAAATTAAATGCAATCTAAATAAATAGAAAGACATCCCTTAGTCATTGATCAGAAGACTTAATATTGTTAAGATGGCAATTCTCCCCAAACTACAGATTTTCCACAGATCTACAGATTCAGTTTAATACTGCAACACTATTAAAAACCCCAGCTGGCTATTTTTTTGTTTTAAAGAAATTGACAAGTTGATACTAAAATTCATATGGAAATTCAAGGAACCCAGGATAGCTAAAACAATCTTTTTTTAAAAAAAGAACCAAATTGGAGGATTCCTACTTCCTGATTTCAAAATTTACTACAAAGACAGTGTAATATTTGCATAAGGATAGAAATACATATCAATGGAATTGAATTTAAAGGCTAAAAATAACCCCTTACATTTATGATCAATTTATTTTGATGAAGTTGCCAAGATAATTCAATGGGAGAAATACAGTCTTTTCAACACACACATAAAAATTTAATTTGGACTTCTTCCTTATATCACGCACAAAAATTGACTCAAAATAGATCAAACACCTAAATGTAAGAAGTAAAATTATAAAAGAAGAAAAGAGGAGTGTATCTTTGTGACCTCAGATTAGGTAATGGTTTCTTATATATGACACCAAAAGTATTAAGGGGAAAAAAAAAGTTGGTAAATTAGATTTCATCAAAATTAAAAACTTTTAAGCTGCAAACAATATGATTAAAACCCATAGAATGGGAGAAAATATTTGCAGATCATATGTTTAACAAGGGATCTATATCCAGAATATAGAAAGAAACTTTGCCCTCAATAACAAAAAGACAATCAATTAAAAATGGGCAAAGGATCTGATTGACATTTCTCCAAAGATTTAAAAGTCTAATCAGCACATGAAAAAAATGCTCCATATCATTAGACATCAGGAAATGCAAAGCAAAGAAATATGACTTCATGTCCATTAGGATGGTGATAAAAAAAAAGACAGTAACAAGGATGTGAAGTAACTGGACCCCCCATGCATTAGTAGTGAGAAAAAAATACCAAAAAAAGACCTCCAAAAACTTGCATAAGAACATTCAGAGCAGCCTAACTCATAATAGACAAAAATGGGAACCATCCAACTGCCCATCAACTGATGAATGGATAAGAAAAATGCAGTATATTCACACAGTGGACTCTTCCCTGGCAATGAAAAGGAATGAAGTGCTTATACAGGCTGTGACATACATGAGACTTGGAAACATTTTACATCATGAAAGGAGCTAATTACAATAGGAACTAATTACAATAAACCACATATTATATTATTCCATTCTTATGAAATGTTCTAAATAGGCAAATCTAGAGAGACAGAAAAACGATGAGTAGTTACAGAGAGCTGGCTGGGAGGGGAGGCGGTAAGGGGAAATGTAGAGTGAATGCTAAAGTTACAGGGTTTCCTTTTGGAGTATTGAAATGTTCTTAAATTAGATTGTGATAAGGTTACAGAACTCTGAATATGCATTGAATCATATACTTTAAACAGTTGAATTGTATGTTATGTGAGTTATATATCAATAGAGCTATTTAAAATGACTTCATTAAGAAAATAAAAATCAAGCCACAACATGGGAAACATTTACACAATATAACCTAATGAAAGGACTTATATTCCAACTATATAAAGAACTCTTACAACTAAATATTGGGAACAAAAAACGACGCAATTTTTTAAAACGGGATAAAGATTTGAACAAACACTTCACAAAAGGCATTATATGAATGTCAAATAAACATAAGAAAAGTTGTCCAATCAACATCATTCATCATCAGGGAAAAATAAAGTAAAACTATCATGAACTACTACTATACATCTATTAAACTGGCTGAAACTAAAAGAAGGAAAACAACCTGAGAATATACAGTGTTCATGAAGATGTGGAACAACTGGATCTCTCATGCATTCGCAACAGAAATGTATGAGATATCTTGGGCAGTTTTTAAAAAAAGTTTAATATACACTTACCACACAACTCAACAATTGTACTCATATTCACTCAAGAAAAATAAAAACGTATGTTTTTACAATGACTTGTACATGAATGTCCTTAGAGTTTTAGGCATAATAGACCAAACTGGAAGGAACTCAAGTGTTCCTCAACAGGAGAATGGCTAAACAAACCATTCTACATCCATTTAGTGGGATACTGCTTGGAAATAAAAAGGAATTAACTACCGGCACACACAACAAAATGGATGAATCTCAAATTATTTAATGCTAAGTGAAAGGCAAAAAAAAAAGATTATACACTCTGATTCTATTTGCATGAAAATTGAGAAAAGACAAACTATAACGAAGGAAACCAGACCGGTAGAGGTCTGGTCTCTGGGCTGGGGTAGAGGAAAGGACTGACTGTAACGGGCCCTGAAGGAATTTTCGGGGTGATGTTTATCTTATGTCTTGACTGGGATGGTGGTTTCATAATGGTGTAAATTTGTCATGAGTCATTGATTTGTATCAGACGGGGGATAAAATTCACTGAATGTGAATTATTCCTCAGTAAAGGTGATGAAAATTTTTAGAAACGAATCAAAGAACTGTAGGGCTTATGGAGGTAGGGAATTGGTATGAACTAACTGGATGTTTGTTTTCTCCTTAAATCCATACATTGAAACCTAACCCCCAATTGATGGTATTTGGAGATGGAGCCTTTTTGAGGTGCTTAGGTCTTTAGGGCAGAACCCTCATGAATGGGATGATGGCCCTTATAAGAGACCTTAGAGAGCTCCCTTGACCTTCTGCCCTGTAAGGACGTGGTGAAAAGAACCAGGAAGCGACCCTCACCAGCACTGAGTCTGCCGGCTCCTTGATCTTGAGCATGCACTTGAGTTATCCTCTCAAGTGATAAGGGGGATGTGACCTTTACCCACCACCACCTTAGCTGGTATTGTCTGGCCCAGTGCAGTGTGAGTGCAAGGGAGAGTTTGCCTTATCTATATAATGCAGAGATCAGGTCTTTATTGTCCCCTCTCTGCCCTCATGTCCTCCTCACAGGAAGCTCTGCCTCAGTTTACTGTTTCATTTGTTTTACCTCTTCATTAGCTCTAATTAGTAGGGTCAAAGGAGGGCTCCTCTCCCGCAGAAGGGAGAGCCTCTGGCTCTCTTCTCAGGACATGCAACTTCTCCATTAGGCTGCAGGGATAGTCTCTTTTTCTGGGCATTGTGTGGGTCCACTGGGGCTAACCCACCCTGTCTGCCCTTGGTAGAATTCCTACATTCCCCAGAAGGCTCTGGCTTACTTACAGTGTTCTCATTCTGTCTTTTCCTACTTATGGAGCTAGAAATTCATCATGTATAGCACAAGGATATTAAGAGTACTTACCTCACTGGGTCGGTATGAGGTTATGTCAGATACCAGCAGAGCGCTTAACACAGTGCCTGGCACACAGTATGCACTCAATAATGTGAGCTGTTATTATACACATATAACTAGTTGGCAGATGTGTATTTATTTAGAAAAAAATGGAATGCCTAAAGTGCTCCAACTCGCTCATTCCAGTGCATCAGCAGATAAAATAGTAATATATTCTTCAGGCACCCATAGCTGATTTTCAATTTCAGCTTTTGAAAAATTTTCAAAAGTTCTAGGTAAAATACTATCTGCCTCCAACAGTTGCAAGTGATTTACCTGTTCAACTCCTAAATTCAAGGTTTCTAGGCAGACTTAGTGAAATTCTTGCCCAAGAAATTGAAGGTAATAAAGTGGTAAGTCTTTTAAGCTCACTGTCATCCTCTACTACCCATACAGTTTAATCTTCCCTTAAAAAAAAATAGGCCACTATTTACAGGGCAGATTTGAAAACCTCTCCCTCTATAACTCCTTGTAGGATGAACAGAGAGGCAACAGCCAGAAATGAAGAATGCTCAACTTAGAAACACGCAAAAGCCACAGGGACTCACAGATACAATGAGACAAGCCAGTCCTGTGCTCATATGTGATTAGCAACAAAGTTTTACAAGCACGATGGAAGGCAAAGGACAGCTCTGGGAACTCCCTTGTGAACGCTGCACTTCAGGCGACCTTGGAACAAGAGCCTAAGAAGAACCTGGGGCTGCCTGGCAAGTGGAACAAAGGCCACAAGGCTCAAAAAGGGCCAAGCCAGCATGTGATGATGTATGGCAGAACTTGATGGGTGGAGAGAAATAAATTTAGAACAGAGATGATTTCTTGGCTACACCTGCCTGAGGGTTGTCATAAGGAGAGATTTAACTGTTGACATCAGAATACAGTGTATAGCATTTGTTGTCAGTTTTATTAACCATGGGGTTATGGTTGCTGAATATTGAGCTTATTCTAGAATGGGGGGTTTGGCTATTCTCCGCAAATCTTTTGTGGTCTTTATTAAGATTCTTAGCTTTTTTGATGTGTCTTAATTTGAGTATAATTTTTCATCTGGGACTCTACTAATAAAATATCTATTTAAAAATACTAATCATATGACATTTAATTAATTTTGGTACTAAGTATGCCTGATATTGATAACAAATAACACAGCTCTAATCTTGAACTTAACCTTTTCTTTTGGATTTGAAATTAATTGCTTTATTGAAATAAGCAATAATGAATATTAAAGATCTACAGTTGAATACCCTAGATTAGCTAAGGTGTCTCTTTTAATCCACGAAGTAATCACTTCAAGGATTCTCTAGTCATTAAGATCATTCTTGCCAATTTTAATGCATAAATGCTTTAGGAGTTCATTTAAATGTCAGTTTTATGAAGGTAGTACTACAAGAGTGACTGCAAGACACTTGCATATCACGTTTGGAGACTGTTCTAAGTGAAAAGCCCTTGACCTCAGCTGGAGAGGTCTAGTGAAGTGCGGAGACATTTCATCAAGAACAAAAATTCCAAGTTGTTATTATTTACATACATCAAAGAGTAACATGATCGTGGTTAGTGAATTTTTTCTTAATTTAGTTAATTTTAGTTATCAGATCAAAAGTACCATGCTTTGCATTTTAAAATCAGACCATGCCGGACTGGCTTTCTTTAGCCCTTCAAAATTCTCCCTCCTGTTAAACACCTTAGTCTCTCCAAAGAGATTGTCCCTGGAAACTCTTGCCTAGTTTATCTAATGACCACATTGAAAGAATTTTTAAAGAAAGTTTTTATCCTAAAATGTGTGAACTGAGAGGGTCGTATTATAATCTATCCTTTAAAGTAGCACTAGAGTGACATCCACTGGCCAAACATCACTTCTTAATGAGCGACAAAAAAAGAGAACATTCAGAGACTGATGCCATAAATAGTTAAATATGTCTATCCAAAAGCAAGTGATTTCTGCCTCTAAAAATTTATATACACTATTATATACATTTCTTCATGTTATTTTTATTAATCTATGCCACCTATGCCAACAGAGACTGGCAAAAATTCAAAAGCTTAACAATGTACTTCCTTGGTGAGGCTGTAGCAAAACATGGCACAAATGTTACAATCCCATGAAAGGGAAATTTGGCACTAACACAACCATAAATGCATTCATTCTTTGACCCAGCAATCACACTTTAGCCTGAACATAAGCTTCCAACAGTATAAAAATACACATGCATAATATTATTTATTAAAACATGATTTATAATTTCAAAATATTGAAAACTTAATAAATAGCAAATGCAGGAAAGTGGGTGAATAAACAAACTACAGTAATACACACAATACAGTACTGTGCATGTACAAAAAATGAATGAGTATAATCTATATGAACTATGGAGCAGTTTGCAGGAGATATTGTTAGGCAGAGAAAAACAATTTTTAACAATTGACATCTGTGTCAGTGCTGTTTTTTGACTTAATCCAGGAGATAATTTAAATCTTTAGTACTAGAAATTTGTGGTGAATCAAGATTGGTAGAAATGGACAAGGAAGGCATTTCACCCCAGATATGATACTTGTCTTTCATGGGCCAGCCCTCCTGACAGCATCACCAATGCAATCCATTTGGGACCACTCATATCTATAGATAGATAGACAGACAGACAGACAGACATCGAAGCAGATAATAAAAATGTATGTCTGGGTTACAAAACTAATACACAGAAATCTGTTGCATTCCTGTACACTAATGATGAACTAGCAGAAAGAGAATTCGGGAAAACAACTCCATTCACATTTGCATAAAAAAGAATAAACTACCTAGGAATAAACCTAACCAAGGAACTGAAAGACCTATATCCTGAAAACTACAAGACAGTCTTAAGAGAAATTAAAGAGGACACTAATAAATGGAAATTCATCCCATGCTCTTGGCTAGGAAGAATTAATATTGTTAAAATTGACATCCTGCCTAAAGCAATCTACAGATTCAATGCAATCCCTATCAAAATACCAACAGCATCTTCAACAAACTGGAACAAATAGTTCTAAAATTCATATGGAAACACAAAAGACCCAGAATAACCAAAGCAATCCTGAGAAGGAAGAATAAAGCTGGGGGGAATCTCACTTCCCAACTTCAAGGTCTACTACAAAGCCACAGTAATCAAGACAATTTGAGACTGGCACAAGAACAGATCCATAGACCAGTGGAACAGAATAGAGAGCCCAGACATAAACCCAACCATATATGGTCAATTAATATACGATAAAGGAGCCATGGACATACAATGGGAAAATGACAGCCTCTTCAACAACTGGTGTTGGCAAAATTGGACAGCTACGTGCAAGAGAACAAAACTGGATTATTGTTTAATCCCATACACAAAAGTAAACTCGAAATGGATCAAAGACCTGAATGTAAGTCATGAAACCATAAAACTCTTAGAAGACAACATAGGCAAAAATCTCCAGAATATAAGCATGAGCAACTTTTTCCTGAATGCATCTCCTCGAGCAAGGGAAACAAAAGCAAAAATGACCACATGGGACTACATCAAACTAAAAAGCTTCTGTACAGCAAAGGACACCATCAACAGAACAAAAAGGCGTCCTACAGTATGGGAGAATATATTTGTAAATGACATATCTGACAAGGGTTAACATCCAAAATATATAAAGAACTCACACACCTCAACACCCCAAAAGCAAATAACCCAATTAAAAAAAATGGGTGGAGGATATGAAGAGACAATTCTCCAAAGAAGAAATTCAAATGGCGTACAGACACATGAAAAGATGCTCCACATCACTAATTATCAGGGTAATGCAAATTAAAACCACAATGAGATATCATCTCACACCAGTAAGCATGGCCAGCATTGAAAAGACCAAGAACAACAAATGCTGGCGAGGATGCGGAGAAAGGGAAACGCTCTTACACTGCCGGTGGGAATGTAAGTTAGTCCAACCATTGTGGAAAGCAGTATAGAGATTCCTCAAAAAACTAAATATATAAATACCATTTGACCCAGGGATCCCACTCCTAGGAATTACCCAAAGAATACAAGTTCTCAGATTCAAAAAGACAGATGCACCCCTATGTTTATTGCAGCACTATTTACAATAGCCAAAAAATGGAAGCACCCTAAGTGTCCACCAGTAGATGAATGGATAAAGAAGATGTGGTACATATACACAATGGAATTTTATTCATCCATAAGAAAACAAATCCTACCATTTGCAACAACATGGATGGAGCTAGAGGGTATTATGTTTAGTGAAATAAGCCAGGCGGAGAAAGACAAGTATCAAATGATTTCACTCATCTGTGGAGTATAAGAACAAAGAAAAAACCGAAGGAAAAAAACAGCAGCAGACTCACAGAACCCAAGAATGGACTAACAGTTACCAAAGGGAAAGGGACTGAGGAGGATGTGTGGGAAGGGAGGGATAAGGGGATTAAGGGGCATTACGATTAGCACATTAGATAATGTCGGGGGTGGGGGCACAGGGAAGGCAGTACAACACAGAGAAGACAGGTAGTGATTCTATAGCACCTCACTACGCTGATGTACAGTGACTGTAATGGGAGTATGTTGTGGGGACTTGATAATGAGGGGAATCTAGTAACCACAATGTTGCTCATGTAATTGTATATTAATGATACCAAAATTAAAAAAATGTATGTCTTGGTTTAGGTGTATGAACCGAACACACACTGACTTTGCCATGTTGAAGTATTCACAGACAAATCATCCTTGAATAGAGGACGACAGGAGGTGCACCAGAACCTAGTAAATTTGTTCACTCCAAGATTTTACACCGATCTGTTTGCCATGGTGCATATTGATTTAAATTGCAAGCTTAGAGTCGGGAAGATCTTACTACTTCCCAAACTGTAAGCTCTGCCCTGCTTTTGTAGAGGCATGATCGTATTTCCCTCTGCTGTTCTTCTAACAGGCTGGTTATCTTAATTTTTCCTCATCCTTTTTTCTTTCCTCTCCTCACTTGCATTTCAGAGGTAACTTTGTTGCATAGTTTTGTTATAGTACTAACTTTATAGATTTATTTCTTCCGTTTAGCTATGGGTTTCGTAATATTTTTCCTTTAAAAGAATGCCACCTGCGCGGTGGGACCTGGGCATTAGACTGGCTGTGCGAGTGTGGCTGAGCCCTGGGGTGGGTAAGGCAAACCAGAGGCTGAATTGTTTTTGTCGGAGATGGCTCTCCTGCGCCATCTACTGACCAAGATTAACATTATGCCAATTGGCAAAGGAAACATTTAAATAAATTATCATAGACTAGGTGAAATAATGAACTTCAAGATATTTTTCATATTGGAGCTGAGACAATAAATACATAATATGCATAAGGAATGTCCTTATATACTTCCTATCGTCGTTCCTCTAACAGCTTAGTTTTTTCCTTACGATATTTTCTCATCCTTTGTTTTTCTCTTCCTCAATATGTAATTCATAAGTATGCTCACATTTTTTCATTGCTTGGTATGCATATATAAATACATACATATATATATATACACACACACACATTTATGTACAGGCATACATATTTTTCCTTTTACCAAGCCGAATGGTTCCTTTAAGTTTCTACAATTAGAAAATGGGACACCTGTTCTTTCCTGATCCCCCTTCACCATTGTGAGGGAGGAAAAATATGGTGAGTTTATTTTTGCAATTTGTCTATAAAACAGAGGTTCATAACCATGGTAGATAAATGTACAGGTAAATTTATAGGTAGAGATAGGCATATGGATGAATACATGGCCAGACACATACAGGAAGAGAAAAATGGAAATAGATTAAAATATGATAGCATACAGATAACAACATTCAAAATAAAAGAGGCATATTTCTTAAAACTGAAGTCTGTAGGGCACAAATTTATTCAATGGTTTTAGAAATTTGGGGCGATTTGAAATGGCATTTCATCCTAGGCGTGGCACCTGTCTTCGCTTCCAAAATGCCAGCCTTTTTCCACTTCATCCTGACATACTCACCGATTTTATATCTTTGGGGACAGGTCCCTTCTCTTCACTTAACTAGTTTGGAAAACAGATGATAAGAATGTGCAAATCTGGGGATCTGCGTATGAATGAAAATACCCATATTTGCTCGCTTTACACTTGTGCGTACAGCTGTTAACAGCCACGCTGGAATCTGAGGGTCAGCGGCTCTGACCGCTAAGATCTAAGACTTCTCTCTTTCCCATTTTCTACTCTTCCCAGTGGGAAATCTCATGTGCTTCTCTCAGGGCATGCTCATATTTACTTTGTATTGCTGTTTTTCCAAGGAACTGGTTTTGGTGTTAATTTTTCTTATCTTTTTCTTCTCATTTTATAATTCTGTATTGTGTATCTCTTTAATATTGTTTTGTCATATTGTCTTATATGTTTCCAACATTTTTATAGTTTTTTCATTTTTAGTGACATTTTTATTTCGTGGGATAATCATATATGTTAATAATGTAGTCTCTTTCACTATCTCTTTCCTTCTTTTAACCAGTTGTTTGAAGCAGGCTATAATGGTAATTTACCATCTAAACTTTGTTCATTCACCAATTTGTACTGTTACCCCAGTGACTTATTCTGTTCCTTCAGGACTCAAGTTTGCCATAAATAAAGATGGAAACAAAGGAATTATTCTATTGTAAGTGAATAAAATAAATCTATATGCTTCCTAGGCGTTTGCTGTATTATAAAAAGGTTATAATAAATAAAATTATATATAATTACATACACATATAATTATGTATTATCATAAATAAAATTATTTATTTAGCATGCAAATATTCTTTTAGATATTTTTTATAAGTTTGGCCACAAAAGGTTAGATCCATAAAGATGACTCTTTGGCTTTAATAGTTTTAGATGTAGGACTTTGTCTCCAAAAAACATTAAGACTAGTTTTTATTGCTCACTGTAATTCCTATTTTTTTTTTCACATGAGGACATTAAAATGCTTAGAAATCCCACAATCACCTTGGCATCCCTATAACGTATACAGGCCAAAAACATGACTTTTACTGACAGGAAACTTCAGGTGCAGAAATGTGTAATGAGCTGAAATCATAAAATGAATATCTTTTCTTATTGAAAAAGCACTTCTATTCTAAGCAACTTTTAAAACCATGCTTTATGAAAACATCATTTCAGCTTTATATCATGCTATAGTTCTTTATAAATGAGTGCATTTTATATTCTAGGCCAAGAAAATAGATATCCAGAATGGACATCTTTGCAAACATATTGATGAGAGAAATGTTAATGAATGCACATGAGCGTTCCCTGAGCCCCAGAGGGGAGAGAAGGAAGAGCTTACTCCACCCGGGGGACGAAGGCAAAGACACCAGACAAAATGCGTGGGAGGCACATTCTCATGTCATGGATCGTAATGCTGAAAAAAAGAAAAAAGTAAAGGAGGCAGTTGAAGAATGGTGAGTAGATGGTTAGCCAAGGATCCGCAGACCTCCTAGCGGGTGCCTTCCCATTATCTGGGCCACCAGTTTTGCCAATTCAACTCTAAAATCTAGAGGTAGTCTTATCCTACTAATGCACATATTTTTCTCTTAAATTTGGCATATCATTCAAATAATACATAAAAATTTTATTCCCATGATTATATAAACTTGGCCAGAGACTACAAAATATTTCTCGTGAGGTGACATATAGAAAACTAGATTTAAATTCTGGTCCCATGATTTAAAGCAATCTGGTTATTTTTACCAGAATTTTAAGGCTTTCCTTTGCACAGATTCCATGTAGAACTGGTTAAAACGGATATGGCAGCTGATGTGATTTTGTATCCCTTCTAAGCCTTGGTATACATTGTCGCTTTTGCCTGAAATACTTTCAACCTCTTACACTCTCCCCCTCCACCTGCCTCAATCTTCTCCATTCTTTGAGGTCAAGCTCACTTATCCCTGTTTCTGGGTTTCCAAGCAGAACCAGACACTCCTCCCACTTGTCCGTCATTAGAAACTACACTGCTGGTAGGGAGAGTGGGGGTGGGTGCAGGCCGGAGGGAAAGGAGGCACTGAAAGGTTTTGGCTTGGAAATAAAGGGAATGTCTTGACCCACACAGCCCTCAGGAGGAGGAGGAGGAAGTAAAGGCATGTGAAGGCTGAATCTAGAATCCTACCCTCATTTTTGTCTGTGGGGCTGACTTTGCTCCGGAAGCTGCAGCCATCCCCATACCAGTGATACCGGCCGGTCAAGCCAATGGTCTTGTGCCCCAAATAGTAAAGCCTAAACCTATCATTCATTCAATCAGTCATTCTCATTTTTCTATCATTCAGTAATTGTAAAATCAGTGCAATTTGCTTGACTAATTAAGAGGTCAATTCAGATAGGATGAGCAGGTTTATTATGTGAGTAGGATGGGGTTTGCATGGTAGCCGGCTTTCTTCAGCACACCACTCGGTGACGAAGCTCTTTTGATCTAGGAGGTTCATCCGTCCACTTAAACATTTTTCAAGCTGGTCCCTGTACTAGTTCGAGGAACAAAGTTGACTATCAGGTGACGGTCAAAGTCTTGTGGACATAATTTCAGACTCACAAAAAGCGATAAGACTAGTACAAAGAATTCCCATACATCTTGCTCCCAGATCTCCCGAAAGTTAACATTTAACCACATGTTTTCTCTCCCTCTGTATACATATTACACGTATAAGTGTGTATACACACGTACACATTTTTCTGATCCATTTGAGAGTAAGTTACTGGTATATTGTCCCTTGATTGCTAAATATCTGTGTGTCTTCTAAAATGAAGTATTTTCTCTTTAATAACCACAGTACAACAGTCAAAATCAGTAAATTATACTTATAGAGCACTAATTATTTAATCATACACCTTCTCATATTTTGTAAACTGTTCCAATAATGGTCCTTCTAACTAAAGAAGTTCTGCATTATGTGTTGTGTTCAGTTGTCACACCTATTAGTCTCCTTTAACCTGGAACAGTTCCTTAGTCTTTTATGACACTGAGGTTTTTGAGGACTACGGGTGTTATTTTGCAGACTGTCCCTCACTCTGGGTTTCTCCAATGTTTCCTCATGACTAGATGTAGGCTTGAACTTGTGATAGGTATACCACAGATGGTTGTGTTCATTTCAGTGCATAACACCAGGAGGCACATGATGTCCGTTTGTCTCAACACTGGTAATAACTTTGATCATGTGGTTAAGATGGTGTGCGCCAGGTTTCTGTGCTATTTTTCCTTTTATAATTAATAAGTGTCTTGTGAAGAGATACTTTGAAAATACGTATATATCTTATCACTCTTTGAACTTTCACCTACTGATTTTAGCAACCCCTGATGATTGTTGCCAGAATAAATTACTACAATGGTCGCCAAACAGTGATGTTCTATTTCCACCATTCCTTCTACATTTATTAGTTGGCTTTCCAATTAATAAATAAGAGCTTTCCCTTCTCTTCTATTTGCTTGTTTAGTATTATCCCAGGCAAGTTTAGTTTGCCCAAGGCAAGAATGAGCATTATCTCCACTGCTATCTAATACTGGCATCGTTAGCTGGTGCAATTAGACAGACGATGTACAACCCCTTTGTCTCCCAGATGCACCTTTCCCTCACTCCATACTTACCCCTACACAGGATCAACAACCTGCATGCTTGGTGAGAGACTGTGCCTACCCACACAATTCTCCCTTACTAGAGTACATGATCAATCTAGTTTTGTCTTATTTAATTCAGATATTAGATGGTTGTTTGATCATCCTTTGACAAACCGATCACCAAAACTAAAAAGATCATTCTGATTGTTGTGTGGGCAACATGTCACAGGAATATAATAACAGCAGAAGTAGGGAACCCAGTTTAAGGATGTTGAAAATTTTGTGTGGGAAGCAAATTCCTCGAGTTATGAAAAAATACATATTTACACTAAACACCTACATAGAAAAATATACAGTGATCACAGTCAAAAGAAATATTTGCTACTCACACCACTGACAAAGAGTCAGTTTCACCAATGAGAAAGTTAATGATTCATCTAAAAAATGAGCAAATGATATGAACAGAATTCTTAGAAAATGTATGTGGCTATTAGTCATAAAAACAGGTTGAATCTCACCTAATGTAATAGGAATGTAAGCTGAGTCTAAACTACGACAGCCATTTTTCACTTATTAGATTTGCAAAGACCAAAAACCTGACAACAAGTTTGACTAGGGATGGTGTGGGAAAGAGGCTCTCCCCTGTACTGCTAGGGGGAGTGTAAACTGGTACAATTTTAGTGAGGACAATTTGACACTAAGAAAATTTTAAAGGTCTATTTGACCTAGGAATTTCATTTTTAGGAATTTATTCTATAAGTAAAATCAACATATGTGAAATGATCACTGTACAGGCAATTCACTACAGTACTATATATAGTAGTTTGGAAACAAATGTCCATCAATAGGAGGCTTACTAAATAGTGTATAATAATACATCTATACAACAGAACCCTTTGCATTTGTTTAAAAAAATGAAGACAGTCTCTAGGCTATGTTCTTGGGTTGAAAAAAAATGGGTAGCTCTAGGATGATACAAAAGAATCTAATAGTAATGGTGATTGCTTCTCAAGTGTACTGGGGATAGGGAGGCAGAAAAGATTTGCTTTGAGTTATACACTACAGGGTGTATGTGTTTCTCATTAAAAATAAGCAGCAAAAAGTTACAGAGATCAGCTGCACTTTGGCAGATGGAGAGCATGCACAGATTCAGGATATGTTTTAGAGTGAAGACAAGACACCTCCAAAGGTGGAGTGGACATAGGCGGGGAGGTAAGTCAGTCATCAAGGATGACTGCTAGGCCTGTGGCCAGCAACTGTGGACAGATGTGTCATTTACTCTGCTGGGAGCATGTAGGGAGGAACAGCTCTAGTATGTATGACAGAACTCGGGGGTTCTGTTTCGAATATGTAAGATTTGAGATGCTTATTAGTCATCCACAGAGATGTTAAATAGGCAGTAAGAATGGGAGTCACTCAAGGAAGGAGCCTGGAATGGAGGCATTTTGGAGGCATCAGCATATAAATCACCGCTAATAGGAATGTAAGCCACATATGAAACTTAAAATTTTCTAGCAGCCACACTGAAAAGTAAAAGCAGGCGAAATTAATTTTAATATGTTCTATTTGACACAATATATGTAAATATTATCAGTGTAACATGCAATCCATATACTATTAATATTTCACATTCTTTTTTGACACTGTTTGAAATCTGCGGTGTATTTTACACTTACAGCACATCTCCATTAGGAGTGTCCACGTTTCAAGTGCTCACAGCCACCCGTGGTAACGGCTACCTGCAGGACTGCATGGAGTGACGACATTTAACTCTATGGACAGAAGGAGTAGGAGTGAGCCCGGAAGTGGGCCTTGCAGCGCTTGACCATTTAGAGTTCAGGCAGAAGAGGAGGAACTGACAAATGAGACAGCAAATGAGAACCCGGTAAACTAGGAGGAAGACAAGGCAAGTGGAGTGTCAAGGGGGCCACGAAGGAGGAGGATGTCAGCTGCATCAGCTGATGCTAAGAACCCAAGGATGAGAAGGCCAGAAGTGGCCACCATAACTGGGAAGATGGGGTTATTAGTCACCTAGGCAAGACCATTTCACTAGCCTGGGAGGCTTCTCCTCTGGAGCTGAGGAGAGAATGGGAGGTGGAAAGTGGTGATGTGGTGTATAGACATCTCAGATACTATACATTCCAAGCTCATCTCTCTGACATTCTCTCCCACTCTCTTCTCTTCCTATATCCTGATCTCTTTTGGTGGTCCATGCTAGAAATCCGGAAAATCATCTCAAGTCCCTCCTGTCTTTCAGACCTCATGTATCATTATTCACAAAGTCTGCCCCATCCTAACCCTTAAATACTTAACTCTGTCTCCTTTGCTTCTTTGTTTACCCAGTATAGGCTCTTACCACCTCTAGCCTTCCTAAATACCTAGTAATCCCCACGGTTATTCAGTCTCTCAAAATTCTGTCGACAAAGCCTGGGGACACCATGCAATGTGTGTGAGGGGGGAGTGTTGTGTGGCCATACTGTATTTCTAAAAACATAAATCTTGCATTCTTGCTACTCTGCCCCAAATCCTTGCATCGCTCCTCATGGAAAAGATTCAGTTTCTAGTCTTTGAATTCATTGTCATTCCCAGATAAACACACACATCCGTTTCATGCGCGCACCTTTACTATCCCTCCTAACACCCCCCCACCACCCCCCAAACTATCCTCTCAAATAGGTGCGACTGACTCATTCTTACTAATTCTAGTTTAGGTATCAAGTTGAAGGAGCTTCAGCCCTCCCCACCCCGTCCGCCACCACTTTCGCCCAGAGCTGGTTAAAATGTGCACCTGGTCTCCCTTCCCCAAACATTCCTATGGGAGTCAGTTAGTTCAGCCGTTGTTCTCAGCATTCGTTTATTCTGCCTAGTTTTTTAAAGTACGTGTCCGTCGATCTCTCCCAACTAAACCGTAAAGCATGAGGTCCGGGAGCTTCTTGTCTCATTTTGGCTGCCTAGTATCTGACAGGTGGCACGTAACACGTAACAAAGTATTCAATCAAGTGTGTATTAGGAGCAATCAAAACGGCCGCGGAGAGCACCGGAGCGAGGACGGCCAACGTCTTCGCGTCACTCGCGCAGGTGACATCGCGCAGGCGGCGTCGGGCCCGCAGGGCGGCCCGCATTTCCTCCTGGCGGAGCTGCGCCGGGCCTGCAACGGGAGGCGGACGGCAGGCGCCTAAGGCGAGGCCCCAGGGAGACCGCGGCGCTGAACGCCGCCTCCGCTCCGCCTTCCCCGCCCGCCCTGCCCCCATGTGACCGCGGCCGCCCACGTGAGCGTGGCCCGGCGTGACCTGCCGCGGCGTCACGTGCGCGGCCGGGGTCACGTGCGCGGCGTCTTCGCTGGCCTCCGCGGCCGGGCCCGTCTAGGAGCTGCCGCCGCGCCCTGCGGGGTCTCCGGCCCGCCACATGATGGAGGAGGAGGAGGAGGAGGCGCGGGCGCTGCTGGCAGACGGTCCCCGCGAGGCCGGCGGGGGTGCTCCCGCCCCCTCTGCCGGCCCGGGGGTGCCGTCGGCCCTCTGCGACCCCAGTCGCCTGGCGCATCGGCTTTTCGTGCTCTTGCTGATGTGCCTCCTCGGCTTCGGTGAGCCGTCGGCCGGTGGGGTGGGGCTGCTGGTCACAGTCCGGGCGTCCTCCCGGAGCCCCGCGATCCACACGGCCGCCGCGCGGCTTCTGGCTTCAGCCCCTGGGCTTCCCCTCCTTGTCCGTCGCGACCCCCTCCAAGTCTGTGGAGTCAGTGAATAGTCGGGGTCCCGCAGGTGGGGATCAGGGGGGACCGTGCGGGGCCAAGTTTGTCCCACTCGTGCCGTCCCAGAGGCCAGCATCTCCTCCCTGGGGCCCAGGTAGGAAAGGCAGGAGGGAATCCTTAGTCGTCAAGATTTCTTTCATTGCACTTTCTTCGGAAGGAGTTTGGAAAGATTTAACCATCCTTCCGACCCCTCCCCGAAACCCCCCCCCCCCCACTTTTTTTCTGGAATGGATGATTGGTTAGCAGTCTTTTATATTATTCCTGTCTCTTTGGGAAAATGGGTGTGTGTGGCTTGCCGATAGCTTCGGTGAGTGGGTGTGTCCCCTTCGCCTTCCGCTCGGCCGCTCTGGAGCCGTCGCAGTGGATCGGACGTAAGCTCGGCGGTGTTTTGTTTCAGTTATGAAAACTGATGACTCTGAAAGCAGTTTCTTGAGAAAATTTTAAAAGCGTTTGCCTATGTTCCAGCAACGAATTTATTCAGCAACATTCTAATGTCAGTATTAGTTTGGTGTGGAAGTGACAATATGTTTTTCAGGGGGTTTGCTGGACCTGGTGTAGTTTAGGTTTAGCATCGTTTTGGTGGAGAGCTTTGCCGCCGCTGGTATATATAAGTAGGCCCGAAAGATGCTTTAGGTTTTAATTTCTTTGCAACTCTTTTTGTGTCCTTCTCTCCCTCTTTGTGGGAAGAAGATGCCTACCCATTAGCCTTAAAACATGACATTGTTATTCCTTATTGTGATAAGGCAGGAATCACACATGGCTGGGTCTGTGAACAAAAAACAAGAACAACACAAAACACTTAAAATTGCCCCTACACAAGCAAATTATGTTTGGTAAATTATGGTTACCTGCCTGGGTTTCAGAAGCCATATTTTTCTAATGACGTTTCTTTTTTCTTTTGAACTGAGAGCTTCTGATATGTACTTAGAAAGAGTTAGTGGAGAAATGGAGGCAGTATTATTCTGTGGCCTACAGAAAGACTATTACTATATTTAAAAATAAATCTGGGGGCATGAATGTCAGCTTGCTCTCCACTCTCTCTTGCTTCCCAAAAGACATGATTATGTTTTAATTTAATTCTTTAGAACTCTGTTTTATTTTTCTTCATTCCTGTTGCTGTATTCACTAAATTATTTGATCTTGGCTATTGTGTTTGTAAAATCAGAATTTTGGTTTCATATATCAGGTTAGTACAGAGTAGTTCCTCTGCTTTCAAGCTAAATGGTGACAGCAGGTAACATACCAGGAAACTGCTGAAGATGTATGTGAAATTTTTAGTGTGTTTGTGTTTTGGTAGCTGTAAATAAGGGAACTATTGCTGCTTCATGAAAATATTAATAAAATAATATATGATGCATGATGAAAGTAAAATGGAAGAACAAATAGTTGTTAAGTTCTTAGCCCTGGTTCTGAATATTGCTATATATGCACTGTAATAGTTTGTAAATGATTTGACACGTTTTCTCTGGGTTGTCTGGCTACAACTTAGAAAATGCTGGTGGACCAGGAAGTGGCCTAAAAAAGTTCCCAGTTTCAGTCCTGGAGACCCCTGGTAAAAGTGTTTAAAATAATGATTTAAGTAATAATTGCAACTTGAAAGTTTTATATGGACAGTATTATTATAAAGTACTTGCTTTTCCCAAAAGCGAAGAAACAAAACAATGGCAGTCTCACAGACTCCAAGAAGGGACTAGCAGTTACCAAAGGGGAGGGGTTGGGGAGGGTCAGTGGGGAGGGAGGGCGAAGGGGATTGAGGGGCATTATGATTAGCACGCATAATGTAGGGGGTCACGGGGAAGGCAGTACAGCACAGAGAAGACAAGTAGTGACTCTATAGCATCTTACTACGCTGATGGACAGTGACTGCAGTGGGGTGGGGGGGGACTTGATAATATGGGTGAATGTGATAATCACAGTGCTGCCCATGTGAAACCTTTATAAGATTGTATATCAATGATACCTTAATAAAAAAAATACTTGCTTTTCCTTTTGATAGGCAGCTATTTTTGCTATGATAATCCTGCTGCCCTTCAGAGTCAGGTTAAACGGGTAAGTTGATTTTTCACCTTTGTTTCTTTTGTTGGCTCTGGAGCAGGTGTAGCTTTGAAGCATCGTCAGTTCTCAGGTTGTCCATTCCGAAGCTGTCCATTTTAGCACGTGTAGTCAGCAAACCCACATACAGCACGGAGGGTTCCAGAGTGGGAATGGGCGCCCACAAGTGATTCATTTACAGCACTTCTGACTTGATATTATTTCATACCTTAATTAAGTGCTGTCTCCACAATATTGGCCAAAAAATTGGCAGATTTTTGTTTTGCATTTCACTCTACCATTGCATAATCATCTGAATAGCAAATGATAGGATACCGATTGCAGAAGATTGTCCATGTCAGTGTGTTTAGTCTGGTTTTGTAAAAACATATTTGATACTTTATTACAGTTTCTTGTTTATTACATAGTTTTATTTAGTTGTAAGTTTTTTACCTTTGGACAGGGACTAGCAGTTACCAAAGGGGAGCGGTTGGGGAGGGAGGGAGAAGGGGATTAAATTGGCCCTTCTCATTCTAGAACAAAAGGGAAAAAAGGTAGGAGTTAGTGGGAGGAGGGTAGGGATAGGCTAATACTGTCTTTCACTGTGTAGGGGGAGGCCCAGTGTGGGTAGCGTATAGGTAATAACATAGAAGCTGCAGGCAGATGCAGACAGAAGTGGTCCCCATGGTGGGGCATCTGATTGGTCCTGGATTCTGCTAAGCCTCTGAAGTGGCATGTGAACTCAAGAAGTTCCCAGGGATCCCAGGTATAACTGTTTTTCTGGGGTGAGGGCCAAGCTGTCATGACATTGTCAAAGCAGTTAGTAACTCTAAATGATTAAGAAATGCCTACCCTATCCAAATATGTTTTGATGTGTTAGTTGCTAAACTTAAATGTTTGGAAAAAAAGTTTTGTTTTCTTTCCATATAGGATATGCAGGTGAATACTACAAAATTCATGCTGCTCTATGCCTGGTATTCTTGGCCTAATGTGGTTTTGTGTTTCTTTGGTGGCTTTTTGATAGACCGAGTATTTGGAATACGGTAAGCTTGAAAAAAAATTTCACCTATGCATAAAATTGTTAGAAAAACACAGAACTAGATTAAGGTACTTTTAGAAATAACTGAATATGCTTCTTTATTGACTATGATAATTACTTTAATTTTAAAGTGATTTTTATATCTCTGGAATTGGTTCTTAAAACTTCATTGGTATTTCAGTTAAGGTTGGGACTAGTAAGTGGTGCTCTTGGCATAAGGTAACTTAGTTATCTAATTAAATTATCCCTCACTCGGGATCAGGCAAACGAGAGTATGAATTCCATTGCTGCTACTTTCTCAACTTCATAGTTCTTCTGAGCTGTTCTATGCTTTTTGAGCTGCAGTTTTCTCATTGATAAAATATGGATAATAATTCTTGCCTTGCAAGGTGGTTATGAAGATTGAGAGGTCGATGCACAGTATTTGGCACACAGGCAGTATTTGCCTTTCCCAGCCTCAGTGAGGTTTTCTTTTTCTGTCTTCCCTTGGGCATTGAACTTTGTGTGATGCTGAAGAAGGAACAACGCTATGAGCTTTGTCACTTTCCATCCTTATGATTGTATGTGTGTTGTTGGTGGAGCGTTTAAGATGGATGTAGACTGGGAATATTTTTGTAAGATGGAGGGCAAACTGATAAAGGGTCTTCCAGCCATGTCTGGTGGAAAAGAATTGAAGAAACACTTAAATGTCTAGACGACTTGGGGACTTTTCCAATTTTTGAAGAGTTAGAGTATGAAGGAGAAGTGAGGAGTTAAATTTATTTTACTTGGTCTGTAGGGTCAGATGATCTTGAAACGGGGACAGATTCAACTTAGTGTGATGAAGACTTTGGTCGGGTTGACAGAAGGGACCATGAGTTATTCTGGGACCACACTGAGTTTCCCAGTGCTGGAGATTATTCAGTAGAAGATGGTGTGGCCATTTCACAAGGATCCTGGGAGAGATTGGAGTTTCAGAAGTGCAGTGTATTCATACGATCCTTAAAGACTTCTAAAACTGGCATTTTATAACTCTGGAGAAACATTAATCAGGTATTCAAAGTAGAATGTTAGAGTGGGGAGACTTAATTGTATTAACATGGTTGATATTTGTCCTTTTAAAAATAGTTTTTGGCTATCAAGAATTATAATCACTTAAAATTACTTAATCTAGAATTCCTTGAAATCAATCGTGAACTCTTAATAGAAATTTAAAGAGAATGTCTATTTTTAAATGGGAACACTGGGAACTTCTTGAAGATTATTTAATAAGTTTTGTTTAAGAGATGATAATGATTTAAACTAACATACGCCATTATTAAAACCTCAGGCATCCTCTCAGAAGGCAGTTCTGTAGATTAGCATTCAGCCTAGGAAAGTTCCTGACTTCAGAGGCAGAACAACACTTCATTTTTCTTTTTTGGAAGAAATGCGGGGGTCAAAGAAACCAAAGAGTGTTATTACTGAAGGTCTTGGTGACAAACTCTTAATTCATTCTTTTTCCCTCTAACAGATGGGGCACCATTATTTTTAGTGGCTTTGTTTGCATTGGACAGGTAAGAAAGGCCAAAGTTCATTGATTATGTGACTTACTTTTGAAATCTTGTCTAATACCAACAAAGGTGTGTTGAATGCCTAACTAAGTTGCATAGAGTCCACAAATGCCCATCTAGCATAATACATAGTCTATGTTAAGCTTTCAGACAGATGAATATTTAAATTTTACAGATTTATTTGGAAGAATAGTGATTGTAGAAGTTGTGATTCATCATAAGTTAACTTCTCTTGAATACCTCTAACTTACGTTTTCATTGATTCTGTATTATATTCTCCATTATAGGTTGTTTTTGCTCTGGGTGGAATATTTAATGCTTTTTGGCTGATGGAATTTGGAAGGTTTGTGTTTGGGTAAGTTATGCATAGTTTCATTCATCCTAATGTTATTTCAGTGTTCATCTATCAATTTCGTAAAGACTTACAAGAACATATTGTCTCTTCTGGAAATTATTTCAAATACTTGAAATCTAGCTAAGCTACTATACATAAGATTATTAATTAGTTGTCTTAATTTTCCTTTAAGGTAAGCAACAATTTTGAGTGGTCATAGTTAACTCTGGGGCTTGAATATTAAATAATTCTCTAGAAATGACATTTCCCTAGGTGTTTCACTTTTCTATTGTATTGAAGACTATGATTTAAAGCTCATCTGAAACGTATAGACCATCAATTTCTAGGTTGGTGATTCATGGACAATTTGCTGTTTTTTTTTGGTGGGTAATGTGCAAGTCCTTTTGAATCCTGTTAAAGAGGTTCAAGTGTGCATAATATTAGTAGGTTGATTACTCTTCCTGAATTTCAGTGTTCAGTAAGCCCATCTGAGTCCAGCCTTGGGCTTCCTGCCCTGAGGGATGCAGATGGCATAGCTTATCAAGTGCTCACAGGTATCAGAGACAATGGGACATATCCCCCAAAAATGCTTTAACTGAGAGGGAAGGAAAGAAAAATGTGTATAAAAATATGAAAGGGATTCAGAGATGGAAGTGTGGTCAGAAATAGCCTCACAAACAAAGTGAACCTTGACATCAGGATAGAATTTGGATTAGTAGAAGAGAGGGGAAATAATTTTGGAATAGGGCAGAGTTGTGAGGAGGGCTTCGTGTTAGAATATGGAGGAGAGGAAGCTCTAAACCGAAGGCCTGAAGGGTGAGTGGTCAATATGTAGAACTTAAGGAAAATTAAAACCCAGGATGTAAGAAAATGTCAAATAGGAAGATAGTTGCCTGAAAGTGAATTTTTGTGTTTTCACAATGGACCACTCTCCTCACATGAACATTTTACATGATGTATAAATGATGTATAGATGATTTTGTGGTAACTCAGAATCCTTTTTTGCTTATCAAGGTTATTGTGGCATATCAAATTTCCTGACACTAAGCAGTATAAAACAACCATTACCCTGTGCTTGTGGACTTTGTGGGTCAAGAGTTTGGACAGGGTACAGCATGGGTGGCTTGTTTTTGTACCTGATGTCTGGAACCTCAGCTGGAAAGTTCATGGAAAGCAGGGTACTGGAATCATCTGAAAGCTTGTTGACTCACACATCTGGCACCTGGGCTAGGATGACTGGAAGACCACGACTGCTGGCTGGAGTGCCTACATATGGCCACTGTGTGTGGTTTGGCTTTCTCATAGCATAGCGAACTCAGGATGGTTGTACTTTGGACAAGGTGGCTCAGGGCTCCAAGTGTGAATATTTAAGTGAAAAGGCAGGTGTCATCTTTTATGAGCCAGCCTTGAGAATAACACGGTGCCACTCCCACCACATTCTATTGATTGAAGTAGCCACAAGCCGACCTAGATTCAGGGGAGAAGGGGACATAGACCCCACCTTTTGATAGGAGGGGTGTCAAAATTTTAAACCTTCTGCCTTGCTAACTGTGGTATTTCTTTAAAAGCTGTAATTTTTCTTCCTTTCATCACTTTTAGGATTGGTGGTGAGTCCTTAGCAGTTGCCCAGAATACATATGCTGTGAGTTGGTTTAAAGGCAAAGAATTAAACTTGGTGTTTGGACTCCAACTTAGCATGGCTAGAATTGTAAGTATGACAAACTTAATGAAGCCAAGTAGGAAACAAAATATTTATTTAGTCTTGTAGTTACTTCTTAAAAATTATAGGATGAAGTATATTTGTGTATGATAAATTGCTTTTTTATATATTTCTCTAGACTATAGTATAACACTTACTAACTTTAATTAAGGCATTTCTGGCCTTATTTCAAGTAGGAAACAGTCTGAAATGGCTAGTTGTGCATTCGTTAGTTTAAAGAATCTGAGGACTGGGAGGGATCTTAGATATTTGTCTAATTTCATTAGCCATTTTAGACATTCCTGCTACGAAAGCCTTCACATATGGCTCTCCAAGACTGGCTTGCACATGTCCAGTGATTGGAAAGTCGCTGTGTGGTGGGGAAACCCATCTGCTTAGTTAACTTGATGAAGCTCCCACTCATAGAGATGAAATCTGCCTGCACAAGTAGCTGTTACTGCTCGCTCTGCCTCCTGCCCTCTAGTTCATGTTTATCTCCTCTACGGTGCGCTGACACTTTGCTTATGAAGACAACACTTAAGTTCTTGGTCAGACATGCCCATTTCCTATGGTTGAGCCACAGGCCATGGGTTTCAGCTACCTGACCGTAGTGATCACAGCCCTGGACTTATGCCAGATGGCCTGTCCTCCCAGCATTTGGAACTTGGAAATGATTATGGTGTTTCAGGTTTGATCTGATAGGGTACCCAAGGGAATAATAATATGTTTTTATTAATGCAGCCTGTAAGATGTTTTGGCAAACCCAACTCCTGTTAGATTTTTTTCACTATAAACTCCTATGAATAGAGGTTTTTTAAACAAATCCTTGCCATTAAAAATCAAGGTTTAAGAGACTAATAAATGGCATGAAAATGCTTGTAACATATTTTTAAGGAAGAAGAAATCTAGTACAAAAAGTTTTTAATGTAATATCTTATGAAATATATAACGCATGTCACTGAACATTTCTTGGTTCTTATATACCTAGGTTCTAATTTTTCACTATTATAAATAGTGATGTTGTCCCACACTCCACAAAACTGGTGTCTCTGATTGTTTCCTAAGACTAGGTTGCTAGGAGTGGAATTATTACTAAGTCAGAGAGTTTGTTAGGATTTCTTGGGATTGCTGAGATACATTTCCACATTATCCTCTCAGAGATGTTTTTATCCTCATCTGGGGGTAAGAGAGGATCCTCTTTATTGTAGCTTTGATAGTATAGGCTATTATCACTTTAAAAAAGTGATTTTATCAATTTGATAGGAAACACCTAAATATTATTTAACTTGTAATTCGTTGATAACTAATATGATAATTATGTTTTCTAAATTTTATCCACAAGGATATTCTGAGTACTTCATTATGTATCTTACACAATTCATGTTTGTAGCAGGTTGTGGATCTCAGTGTCTAATAGCTTCAAAGGAGGAAAGGATCAATTAAGACTCATTCTCAGTGACAGGATTGTGGTTTCTAGTAATCTTCAGGTTCTTTTCTGTGTGCTTACAAATTCATTATAAACCATCCTGCTGTGTTCTGAGGAGCCCTACATTTCTGGAAAGGAATCTAAGGGGCTTCTGAGAGGCAGAGTGGGGGTTACTGGAGTGGTGGGGAAACCTGAGGTGGAGGTGGGAGTGAGCCGGAGCTCAGGCAGCCACCTCTCCTTCAGCCAGGTTGCTTGGCTCTGATCTGATTGGTGTGTTTAGGGTCCTTGTGAAATGTATGAGGCCAAAGGATTCCATTTCAGAGCTGGGAGCAGGTGGGGTTTCACACTCTGTGTTTCTCTTGTACTTGTGCATGTTCAGAATGCTCACAGAGATTCTGGCTTTTCCTCTCCATGACTTTTCTGTGGCCTGAGCTGTGTGTCTGCTCTTAGACAGTTGAACTGTTAATTACACCTCTCAGGCAGTGGATGTCTCACTTTTCTTATCATTCATGTCTTAGCTGCGGTTTGGAAGTCAAACACCCTTTTGATTTTCCTTTGTCATTTGTTTTAAACTCATTTCTTTCAACAAATGCTTAGTGAATACTTGCTAAGCCAGATCATGTTACGCATTTTAGAATTAAAGTATTATTAAGGCAAAATCCATGTCTTTGAGGAGCTTATATTTTCAATAATACTGGGGAAAGATTCCAGTAAAGTCTCCATTTATACCTTTTTGCTCATTTGAGTAGTGCCACTGGCTAGCATTCTGTAAGAACTAGCCATATGAAATTTGGTGCTGTATTTCTTTGACATTATTGTTGAGGACATGTTCATTTCTCAGTCTTCAGTGGATAACCTGTCAGTAGCACTTAGCACAGTTGACACTTTCCATTCCTTGATTTCTTCTCTTGGATTTCAGGACACAGCAGTCCCATAGTTTTCCTCTTGCCTTTCTGTCCACCTCTTTTACTGCCACTGCTGGTTCCATCTCAGTTTTCTCGACCTGTAAATTTGGGAGTGCCCCAGGGCTTGGGCATTGGACATCTCTCTTCTTTTTTTTTAGATATTAAAAAACATTTTTTTAATTTTGCTATTATTAATATACAATTACATGAGCAACATTATGGTTACTAGACTCCCTCTATTATCAAGTCCCCCCACATACCCCATTGAAGTCACTGTACATCAGCGTAGAAGGATGTTATAGAATCACTACTTGTCTTCTCTGTGCTTTACTGCCTTCCCTGTATCCCCCCTCCCCACACCCATACGGGCTACATTATGTGTGCTAATTGTAATATCCCTTTTTCCCCCTTATCCCTCCCTTCACACCCCTCTTCCCAGTCCCTTTATCTTTGGTAACTGTTAGTCCATTCTTGGGTTCTGTGAGTCTGCTGCTGTTGTGTTCCTTCAGTTTTTTCTTTGTTCTTATACTCCACAGATGAGTGAAATCATTTGATATGTGTCTTTCTCTGCCTGACCTATTTCACTGAGCATAATATCCTCTAGCTCCATCCATGTTGTTGCAAATGGTAGGATTTGTTTTCTTCTTATGGCTGAATAATATTCCATTGTGTATATATACCACATATTCTTTATCCATTCATCTACTGATGGACACTTAGGTTGCTTCCATTTCTTGGCTATTGTAAATAGTGCTGCGGTAAACATAGGGGTGCATATATCTTTTTCAAACTGGGCTCCTGCGTTCTTAGGGTAAATTCCTAGGAGTGGAATTCCTGGGTCAAATGTTATTTCTATTTTGAGTTTTTTGAGGACCCTCCATTCTGCTTTCCAAAATGGTCGTACTAATTTACATTCCCACCAGCAGTGTAGGAGGGTTCCCCTCTCTCCACATCCTCGCTAACATTTGTTGTTGTTTGTCTTTTGGATGGCAGCCATGCTAACTGATGTGAAATGATATCTCATTGTGGTTTTAATTTGCATTTCTCTGATGACTAGTGATGTGGAGCATCTTTTCATGTGCCTGTTGGCCATCTGAATTTCTTCTTTGGAGAAGTGTCTGTTCATCTCCTCTGCCATTTTTTAATTGTCTTATTTGCTTTTTGTTTGTTGAGGTGCGTGAGTTCTTTATATAATTTGGATGTCAACCCCTTATCGGATATGTCATTTATGAATATATTCTCCCATACTGTAGGAAGTCTTTTTGTTCTACTGGTGGTATCCCTTGCTGTACAGAAGCTTTTCAGCTTGATATAGTCCCACTTGTTCATTTTTGCTTTTGTTTCCCTTGCCCGGGAGACATGTTCATGAAGAAGTTGCTCATGTTTATATCCAAGAGATTTTTGCCTATGTTTTTTTCTAAGAGTTTTATGGTTTCATGACTTACATTCAGGTCTTTGATCCATTTTGAGTTTACTTTGGTGTATGGGGTTAGACAGTAATCCAGTTTCATTCTCTTACATGTAGCTGTCCAGTTTTGCCAACACCAGCTGCTGAAGAGGCTGTCATCTCCCCTTGTATATCCATGGCTCCTTTATCATATATTAATTGACCATATATGCTTGGATTTATAGCTGGGCTCTCTAGTCTGTTCCACTGGTCTGTGGGTCTGTTCCTGTGCCAGTACCAAATTGTCTTGATTCCTATGGCTTTGTAGTAGAGCTTGAAGTCAGGGAGCGAAATCCCCCCTGCTTTATTCTTCCTTCTCAGGATTGCTTTGGCTATTTGGGGTCTTTTGTGGTTCCATATGAATTTTAGAATTATTTGTTCCAGTTCATTGAAGAATGCTGTTAGTAATTTGATAGGAATTGCATTGAATCTGTAGATTGCTTTAAGCAGGATGGCCATTTTGACAATATTAATTCTTCCTACCCAAGAGCATGGGATGAATTTCCATTTATTAGTGTCCTCTTTAATTTCTCTTTAGAGTGTCTTGTAGTTTTCAGGGTATAGGTCTTTCACATCCTTGGTTAGGTTTATTTCTAGGTATTTTATTCTTTTTGATGCAATAGTGAATGGAATTGTTTTCCTGATTACTCATTCTGCTAGTTCATCATTAGTGTATAGGAATGCAACAGATTTCTATGTATTAATTTTGTATCCCACAACTTTGCTGAATTCAGATACTAGATCTAGTAGTTTTGGAGTGGATTCTTTAGGGATTTTTATGTCATCTGCAAACAGGGACAGTTTGACTTCTTCCTTACCAATCTGAATGCCTTTTATTTCTTTGTGTTGTCTGATTGCCGAGGCTGGGACCTCTAGAACTATGTTGAATAAAAGTGGGGAGAGTGGGCATCCTTGTCTTGTTCCCAATCTTAAAGGAAAAGCTTTCAGCTTCTCGTTGTTAAGTATAATGTTGGCTGTGTGTTTGTCATATATGGCCTTTATTATGTTGAGGTACTTGCTCTCTATACCCATTTTGTTGAGAGTTTTTATCATGAATGGATGTTGAATTTTGTTGAATGCTTTTTTAGCATCTATGGAGATGATCATGTGGTTTTTGTCCTTCTTTTTATTGATGTAGTGTATGATGTTGATGGATTTTGTAATGTACCATCGTTGCATCCCTGGGATGAATCCCACTTGATCATGATGGATGATCTTTTTGATGTATTTTTGAATTCAGTTTGCTAATATTTTGTTGAGTATTTTTGCATCTATGTTCATCAGTGATAGTGGTTTGTAATTTTCTTTTTTTGTGGTGTCTTTGCCTGGTTTTGGTACTAGAGTGACGTTAGCCTCGTAGAATGAGTTTGGGAGTATTCCCTCCTCTTCTAGTTTTTGGAAAACTTTAATGAGGATGGGTATTAAGTCTTCACTAAATGTTTGATAAAATTCAGCAGTGAAACCATCTGGCCCAGGAGTTTTGTTCTTAGGTAGTTTTTTGATTATCAGTTCAATTTCTTTGCTGGTAATTGGTCTATTCAGATTTTCTGTTTCTTCCAATTCAGCTTTGGAAGGTTTTATTTTTCTAGAAAGTTGTCCATTTCTTCTAGGTTATCCAGTTTGTTAGCATATAATTTTTCATAGTATTCTGTAATAATTCTTTGTTTTTCTGTGATATCCATAGTAATTTTTCCTTTCTCATTTCTGATTCTGTTTCTGTGTGTAGACTCTTTTTTTCTTGATAAGTCTGGCTAGGAGTTTATCTATTTTGTTTCTTTTCTCAAAGAACCAGCTCCTGCTTTCATTGATTCTTTGTATTGTTTTATTCTTCTGAATTTTATTTATTTTTGCTTTAATCTTCATTATGTCCCTCCTTCTATTGACTTTGGGCCTCATTTGTTCTTCCTTTTCTAGTTTCATTAATTGTGAGTTTAGACTTCATTTGGGATTGTTCTTCTTTCCTGAGGTAGGCCTGTATTGCAGTATATTTCCCTCTTAGCACAGCTTTCGCTGCATCCCACAGGTTTTGTGGTATTGAATTATTATTGTCGTTTGTCTCCATATATTGCTTGATCTCTGTTTTTATTTGGTCATTGATCCATTGATTATTTAGGAGCCTGTTATTAAGCCTCCATGTGTTTGGGCTTTTTCGTTTTCTTTTTGTAATTTATTTCTAGTTTCATACCTTTGTGATCTGAGAAGCTAGTTGGTACAATTTCAGTCTTTTTGAGTTTACTGAGGTTCTTTTTGTGGCCTAGTATATGATCTATTCTTGAAAATGTTCATGCGCACTTGAGAAGAATGTGTATCCTGTTGCTTTTGGATGGAGTGTTCTGTAGGTGTCCGTTAAGTCCATCTGTTCTAATATGTTATTCAGTGCCTCTGTCTCTTTACTTATTTTCTGTCTGGTTGATCTGTCCTTTGGAGTGAGTGGTGTGTGGAAGTCTCCTAAAATGAATGCATTGCATTCTATTTCCCCCTTTAATTCTGTTGGTATTTGTTTCACATATGTACGTGATCCTGTGTTGGGTGCATAGATATTTATAATAGTTATATCCTCTTGTTGGACTGACCCTTTTATCATTATGTAATGTCCTTCTTTGTCTCTTGTGACTTTCTTTGTTTTGAAGTCTATTTTGTCTTATACAAGTACTGCAACTCCTGCTTTTTTCTCACTATTAGTTGCATGAAATATCTTTTTCCATCCCTTTACTTTCAGTCAGTGTATGTCTTTGGGTTTGAATTGAGTCTTTTGTAGGCAGCATATAGATGGGTCTTGTTTTTTTATCCATTCAGTAACTCTGTGTCTTTTGATTGGTGCATTCAGACCATTTACATTTAGGGTGATTATCAGTAGGTATGTACTTATTGCCTTTGCAGGCTTAAAGTTGTGGTTACCAAATGTTCAAGGGCAATTCCTTTAGTATCTAACTGTCTAATTTAACTTATTTTGTATACTTTTACAAACTCAACCTAAAGGTTCTTTTTTTTTTCCTCCTTTTTCTTCCTCCTCCATTCTTTGTATGTTATGAATCATATTCTGTACTCTTTGTCTTCCCTTGTATGACATCTGTTTAGCCTTCAGAATACTTCCATCTATAGGAGTCCCTCCAAAATGCCCTGTAGAGGTGGTTTGTGGGAGGTAAATTCTCTCAGTTTTTGCTTATCTGAAAATTGTTTAATCCCTCCTTCAAATTTAAATGATAACCTTGCCGGGTACAGTATTCTTGGTTCGAGGCCCTTCTGCTTCATTGCATTAAATGTATCATGCCACTCTCTTCTGGCCTGTAAGGTTTCTGTTGAGAAGTCTGATGATAGCCTGATAGGTTTTCCTTTGTATGTGATCTTTTTTCTTTCTCTAGCTGCTTTTAAAAGTCTTTCTTTATCCTTGATCTTTGCCATTTTAATTATTATATGTCTTGATGTTGTCTTCCTTGGGTCCCTTGTGTTGGGAGATCTGTGCACCTCCATGGCTTGAGAGATTTATCTCCTTCCCCAGATTGGGGAAGTTTTCAGCAATTATCTCCTCAATGACACTTTCTATCCCTTTTTCTCTCTCTTCTTCTGGTACCCCTACAATGCAAATATTCTTCCGTTTGGATAAGTCACACAGTTCTCTCAATATTCTTTTATTCTTAGAGATCCTTTTTTCTTTCTGTGCCTCGGCTTCTTTGTATTCCTTTTCTCTAATTTCTATTCCATTTACTGGCTCTTCTACTACATCTGATCTGCTTTTAAATCCCTCCATTGTGTGTTGCATTTCAGATATGGTATTTCTTAAAGATTGTATCTCCATCTTAAATTAGTTCTTGAGGTCTGGAATATTTTTCTGTACCTCCATAAGCATGTTTATAATTTTTATTTTGAACTCTCTTTCTGTAAGATTTGTGAGTTTGGTTTCATTTGACCCTCTTTCTGGGGTTTGTGAGATTTTGGTCTGAACCATGTTCTTTTGTCATTTCATATTTCTGTGTGGTGCCCACTAGTGTGCAGAAACTCCAGTCTCTGGAGCTGCTCAGCCCCTAGAGTGAGGTTGGGGGTTATAGGGGAGCGGCACTGGTGCCTGGGGGAGGAAAGATATGTTTTCTGCTTCCCATCTGCGGTGCCTGTCTCCAGTGTCAGAGGTGGTGGGCCAAGCACACAGGGTAATCTTCTGTGCTTTGCATCTCTAGCTGTTGTCGGCGGGGCCTCCCTCTGGCTGGCCTGACGGCTGTGCAGTGACTGCGGGTTTATGAGCAGCTTCCTGTAGGCCAGTAGGAAGGCTCAGCAGGCTGTGTGTCACAGTGGGGGGCCTCAGAGCTGAGTAGGCAGCCAGGGGTATGGAGCACCTGAAGCTCCTAAAAGTTCCCAACCAGCTGGGCAGAGCGTGCCCAGGAAACCTCGTCCAGCTCTCCCTTCTCCTGCTAGGTCTGTGCAAACCCCGACCCTTCAACAGCCCTCTCACTGCTAGGAAGCCTCCCAGACTGCCTGCCTTTCCTCTGACACAGAGCGACCGAGTGTGGATCCCCTCCTGCACAAAGGGCTGGAATGTTAATTACGCAAGCACTCCACCTGTCTGAGCTCCCCAACGCCCAGGGACACAGTATAGGATTCTGCTCTCAAAACAGATGTCCAGGACTAGGTGTCCAGCAGTACCAGGCTTTCATCCTGTCCCGTGCTTGGTTTGTCTTCCTCCCACTGGTGAGCTGGGTGGGGGAAGAGCCTGGGTCCCGCCAGATTAAGGCTTTCGTATATTACCCTGTTTCGTGAGGTCTGCTCTGTTCGTGAGGTGTGTATGCAGTCTGGTTCAGCCTTCTTTCTTGTTGCTGTCTGAAGGTTAGTTGTATTTATTAACTATATTTTTGTATTGTTTGTGGTTTTGGGAGGAGAGCTCTCCGTTTCACCTCTCACGCCACCATCTTGAATCTCCCATCTCTCTTCTTTTGACACTCACTTCTTTGGTGACCTAATATGGTTTGAAGTTTTAAGTAGCATGTTTTTGCTTCTGAGTTCATGTCATCTGTATAGGCCTTTCCTCTGAGTCCCACACCTGTATGTGCCACTTCCCACTTGCCATTTCCTTATGGATGTCTAGTAGGCGTATGACTTGACACGGCCGAAACCCAGCTCTTGATATTCCACCTGTCACCCCCCAAACCAGCTAATGCCTTAGTTTTCTTATCCTCAGTTATGGGTGACTCTTTTCTTCCAGTTGCTTAGCAAAAACTTTGGTATCATCCTGAACTACTCTCTCCACCCCCGCCAACTCCACATATTTTCTGTTAGAAAATCTTACTAGCTTTACCATAAAAATATGTCTATATTCCATCCACTTCTCACCACACCCACTAGTCTACGAGTCATCATCTTTGAACTGGATTATTTCAGTAGTCCCTTAACTTATGTTCTTGCTTCTGTCTTCATCCCCATTTGTATCTGTTTTGAATATAGCAGCCAGAGCACATCTATTAATGCATACCGAATCATGCCACCTCTTTGCTGAAAACCCCAGTGGCTTCCCATCTCACACAGAATCAAAGCCAAAGTCATCCTTGCCTATAGCTCACCTCCCCCCCATTTCCTCTCTAGGGACTGCATCCCATCCTTTCCCTTTTTCATTTGGGCTGTTCAGTCTCTGCCCTCCTTGCCATTCCTTGAGCACACCGAGCAGCCTGCCTCTCTGGGCCTGTGCCCTGGCTGTTCCCTCTACCTGCAATGCTGTGCTCCTCCTCCAGATAGTCCACAGCTGGCTTCCTTCAGATTTTTACTCCAAAGTCACATTCTCATTGAGATCTCCACCTATTTATATTCTCTTTTCCTGCTTTATTTTTTTCCTTATTTTTTAAAGCACTTGTCACTATTTAATATACTACATATTTTATTTCTACCCTACCAAAATGTAAGTTTTATGAGAGCTAGAAATTTTATTTTCTTTTTTATAATTCCGATACCTAGAACAGTGACTGGCACATAACCAGGGCTCAGGAGTTGCTGAATGCATGCATGAATGGATGAGGATATTATCTACTGTAAGTTGTGCTCCCCTCTTGGGGATGAATTTTTTCTTTCAGCATCAGGAAAAGCTGTGCTTTTGCTGAGCTGAGGCTTATTTTTGTGTTAGGTGCCCTGTAAACTTTGTCACTCATTATGTTTCATTTTTGCTTTGGCTACTAGAAAGTCCTAAATGTACTGAGCTGCTTTGAGTACTAGCATTCTCTATAAATTGGCATTTTTTTGTGTAGTAATCTTATCTGTGGCTTTATCATAGTTTCCTTATATTTAAAAAAAATAATCTCTTGTTTAATCTGGATCCTATTATAGCTATTTCTCTAAGCCATCTCACATCCTTTTTTTTTGGAACATGGTAGAGATATAAATGAATAATTTTTTTTCCCTTATCTTTCAGGGAAGTACAGTAAACATGAACCTCATGGGATGGCTGTATGCTAAGGTTGAAACTTCATTAAGTTCTACTGGTCACACAACCCTTGGGGTCACACTTATGATCGGTCAGTGAATCTTGATGTCCCACATTTTGTTTCTTCTCCTTGTTTGTCATCAAAGTATTGTGGCCGAGGGGAAAGAACAGTGGAATTGGGTTTAGACCACCGGGGTTGCAGTCTCATCTGCAGAGTTCATTAGTTCTTGGGCCTAGTGGAAATAGTGAATCGCTCACCCTGTTTGTGTTTTTGTTTCTACTTTCTTAAAATGGAGGATGTTGTACCACCTTGTTTACTTCAGCATTGTTCTGATGAGCAAAGGAGTATATGTAAAAACTCTGAAAACAATCAGGGAAGTTATACATGTAAGGTGTTAATTAATAGTTTATAGTAGAGGGAGATCATTTCCTTTTGATCAAATTCAGTTAGTACACCTATGGCTCTTAGATTCTACAGAAGTCAGAGGTGATATGATAGGGCGGGAAACCCACTAAGTTGGGAGTCAGGAACATGGGCTCTAGGCCTTATTCTGTCGTCTTACATAAGGAAGTTAAACTGTGTCTCAGTTTACTCGGCTGTAACACTGCGGGTGTTTGACCAGAAGTGTATAGGTCCTTTCTGGCCCTAAATTCTGTCTGCTAATGCTCAGTTGTGCTAATGGCTGGGTGGGTCACTGAGAAATGTATGAGGCCCTCTGGACTCACCACTAGTACTTTTTCTCTGAACAGTGAATTTGTCTGAGCCCCGTAGTATGTATAGGACTGCTTGCAGAGCTGTAGAGGCCTGTGGAATGGAGGGGTGGATGTTCTCTATCTTTTATTCCGTATAATTCCTTGTTTCAATCTGGTAAAAAGAGGACAGTGGAAAGGTAATCCTAAAAGGCAACTTGTATCTAGAGATTCTTTCTTCTCTCTTCCTTTTCAAATCCTTTTTCTTAAGGTTCTTCCTTACTCTCAGATGCTTTTCAGCATTCCTTCTATTTCCATCCACAATGCAGAATTTGAGAGTTTTAAAGAGTTTTAGAGCCAGAAAAGATCTATGCTGTCAAATCAAAGCCTCTGATTTTACAGATGAGGAAATTGAAGCCCAGAGAATTTTAAGTTCTGTGGTTGAGATTATTCAGTTGGTTAGTGTCAGAAATGGAACCCACGTCTGCAGATTTATTTCAGCAGTTTTTCAACTGGATCATAATATGTCAGCCAAGTAAAGATTCATCTGTTTTCCAGAACTTCTTTTTAAAATTCTTACGATGTGTGTAAACTTTATTCAGCCTTCGTCCTGATTAACTTAAACGACAGGAGACCAGCATCAGTGAGGAACCCTGGACACTCAGAGAGCCTGAGTGGGCTGTGTGGTGGGAGGGTGGGGCTGTAGGGCTGTAGAGGTAGAAGCAGGATTACAGACTTTGGGAAGGAGTCAGAAGGCAAATGAGGTGATCACAGAGTCAGACTTTGTTTTTTTAATTTTTCCTCATAGCATCTGTCAGTAATCAGTGCCTGGACTAAATTAAGAAATTAGGACTAATTTGCTAGCTGGTTATCAGTGTTCTTCAGTGTATTCTGCATTATAAGACTAGACTGGTTTGTTCTAGTCTTTTCCCTCTATAATCTCCAGCCATCCAGCTGGGAAATAGCACAGTAAGAACAACTACTGTGTGTGGAGTGCTTACCATGTGCCCTTCCTTTCCTTTGGTCATGCTTTCGTAATTGTAAGCGTTCCATACATGTGTCCAAATGCGTGCCTTTCAGTTGCTAAGTTTTATGTTACTAATGTAATATGCTGTCTTTTAGGAACCTTCAGTTTTGTTCTCTTTTAAAAATCTCTTTTTCTTTATTATAGGGGGTATAACGTGTATTCTTTCACTAATCTGTGCCCTGGGCCTTGCTTACTTGGATCAGAGAGCAGAAAGAATCCTTCATAAAGAACAAGGGAAAACAGGTAAGTCTCAATGCAAGCAAAGGTGTGTTTTGGGGTATTATGGCCCTTTTGAGAGAATTTACAATGAGGTAAGTTCATAATGTAGTGTTACAAACCCAGTGAGGCTAATATGTGCTTTTTATTTATTTCCAAATCTATTAGACTTGTCTAAATTTAGGTGAACATTTTTTCCCCCTTACACGTTTTTAGCAGAATTTACATTCTTGATTGTACTTTGTATATTTGCAAAATGATGAGTGTTTCTGGAAGAGGGCAGAAAGGTAGACATTAATCTTAGATTTCGCTCTTTCTGATGTCTTTGTAGGTTATCCCAGAAACTATGTTCCAGTAATTTACTGAGAAATGTAGTTTTTTAACTGAATTTCAGAGATTAATCACATGATAAAAGAAGATTAATCTTGACAGATATGCAAAATTATGCTGATAGCCTCTTCCCTTTCTTTTCTAAGGTGAAGTTATTAAATTAACAGATGTTAAGGACTTCTCCTTATCGCTGTGGCTCATATTTATCATCTGTGTGTGCTATTACGTTGCTGTGTTCCCTTTTATTGGTCTTGGGAAGTGAGTATTCTCTAAGCATTCCATTTTTGTTGACTAAATTATAATGAGAATTCTGTTGCATAAATGTAATTTTTCCAGCTGTTAAATCTTGCTTCTCTAGTTAAAATTTATATTTATCCAGGAATTGTTTTATATCCTGGGATACAACTGATTTTCTTAGGTTAAGGTTTAGTATTAGTTTAATACTTTTATTATTTCTTGAAAATCCCTAATAACAGTTGTTTTATTTCAATGCCTGAGTTTGGATTAGGATGCCTTGTCATTTCCTCGTCTTACTTCTTCTTTGTTAGGAAGCTTCTTGTCGAGAATGGAGACAGCACCCCGGCTCATAGTGGCTGGGCACGTTTCCATTTGCCAGATGGTAATTCTGCCATACTCAAATTTAGGGTTCATATCAAATTTTTTGCTTCCTCTTGTACCCCTCATCATTTTCATTGACAGCTGCTTAAACAGAGCAGTGTGGGGGGGTGTCTTCTTAATCATGTTTAAATTCAGGCTGTCATTTTAAATAATTCGAGATAAGAATTCTATGTGTTACTTAGCAAAGAATCTGTCCAGTATGGTTTTTAAGAAAAAGAAGCAGTCTTAATTCCCTGCAGTAATACGTTTGACTTTTTGAAGATTTGTGTGTACTCTTTGCTATATAACTAAAAGAGAAAAAAAATAGGCATCAGTGTATTTTATTTAGTTAATGAAATAATTATGTAAACACTAAAGCTTTAGCCCGTTGCTTGAAGATGAATCTCAGACAAGGTGGGAAAATAGTATCAAGAAAGAAAGTTGACTAAACTTAGAATTATTTTTATTCAGTTTTATTTTGCCTTTATTTTTAAAAACAGAGTAGTTATCTCTAAAGTGCTTATTTCTCTGTCTCTCTCTCATTTTATCTTAGAGTTTTCTTTATAGAGAAATTTGGATTTTCTTCCCGGGCAGCAAGTGCTATTAACAGGTATTTCAGTTATCTTCAAGTGCTTAGTGTGGGTCTTTACTTGTAATAAAACATTATGCGAGATAAAAGAGACATTGTGATGTAACATCCACAGTATGAAACCAAGAAGATTTTGGGACTTGATCCTGAGTGGCCATCTGTGCATTAATGGAAAACCAAAGAAGTCTTGAGCCACTCTTTATGTCTTTATATTTCTATTTACTGACGACCATTTTAGAAGAATATTAATTTAAATGAGCTAGAATTTGCTTGCCTAATGGTTTTAGGGACTCTTTGGATTTCTTTTTCTATACCTGTGATATATTTCATTAAATATCTTTTTTATTCTCTGGGCAGTATTGTATATGTCATATCAGCTCCCATGTCCCCGATATTTGGGTTCCTGGTGGATAAAACAGGAAAGAACATCATCTGGGTCCTGTGTGCAGTGGTGACCACTCTTGCTTCCCACGTGCTTCTGGCCTTCACTCTCTGGAACCCGTGGATTGCTATGGTAATGTCTCTGTTGACACCTGGGGGGCTTAGGCCTGGCTTCAAGGAGGGCTCTGTAAACAAGCAGAGCTTGCGACGGTGAGGAAAACAATGACTTTGTTTAAATTTCTATGAAATAATTATTTTTAAGATACAGAAATATTATTAATGCATAAGGTATTTTTAATTGCATCTGGCTTATTTGACAGAGTAACCAATGCTGAAACAGAATTTGAGGTAAAATAGTCTTATAAAAGCCAAAATTCTTACTAGCTCCATCTATTTAGTTCCATTTATTTTCCTGTTCTTCATTAAAAGAAGTCATTCCATCATAGGTGGCAAAAAACCCCACAAAACTATCAGCCCAATATCCATGATTTTGCATTCTTTTGTCATTGTTCTTAGTAGGTCAAAAAGTGATAAGTTCATCAAGTTTTGTATTTGTTCTTCAAAATGTCTATTTTAATACCACAGGCTGAAATCCTGCATTTCTGTTAATAAAAGAGTATCTTGAACGTACTTATTTGTGCACTTGGTGAAAATTCTGCAGGACAGATTGGGAGAATAGATAGCGGCTTTCCACATTTAGCATCTTATCTTCATAGATATTGTGAAACTTTTCCTCTAATGACTTTTCATAATTATATAAACATAGCTTTACCACTGATGTGTGTGTATCTGTGTCTTAGTATCCTTGCTGTTATTGGACATTGGCAGTATTTTAATCTTTGCCAGTCTGATAGGTGTAGATGATCTGACTTTAAATCATAACGTTTCTTTTTTAATTGATGAAAAAATCAGTATTAGGTGATGTTTAACAAGCAGTGGTGGTGGTTGGTTCTCTGCCCTGCTGTCCTCTTGGGTGTTGATGCCCCAGAGGTAGGATGTTGAGCTATTGGCATGATGTTGTCTTGATTGTTTCATTTGTAATTCCTGGTAAATACTGGAAGATTAGCTCGTCTGGAACATTGGTAATAACTTTTTACAAATTAGCTTTATTTCTTGCTTGGTACCCAGTTACATATGCATATAATACAAAATAGTTAAGACAGTGTGTGTGTATTTTGTTACTATAGGGATATTGTTAGGGCCAGGACTTTTTTGTATCGAAAATGAGTTGTAGCCTAATTGTAATAACTTTGCATTAATATTCATATATTAGCTATTATGTTGCTCTTGCTAATCTGCATCAAAGTTAAATCACCTTTTACCGTTTTCTGTATTACTTTCTGTAGTGTCTCCTGGGAATCTCCTATTCATTGCTTGCTTGTGCATTGTGGCCAATGGTGGCATTTGTAGTTCCTGAACATCAGCTGGGAACTGCGTATGGTTTGTAAGTATTTGAACCATGAATCCTATAATGTCTCTCTCTGCTTTATCAATTTAATTATCATATAAAACTCCAGGTGTCCTGCATCGCCATCTTCAGGCTTTCATATTGCTCTGAATCTAGAAATAACTAGACAAGTAAGTTAATCTATTTATGATATTGTTTATGATATTGTGGCAACAAAAATGCTCAAAGCCTCCAGTAAGAGCACTAGAGTGAAGCTAACCCATCAGAGGTAAGTGCTGGTATTACCATCCCACTGCCTGTTTATCTGAGGGGTTCTGAGAAGGTGAGTTCTGGTCTCTGGCCCAAAAGGCAAATCAGGTCATCCCTGGTTGAAAGCAACTCTTAACACTAAAGTATGTGGTTTATAGATATTAATATTTAAAGTGAATTTACTATTTGAAACTGAAATGTATTTTTTTTATTTCTTAAATTGTAGCATGCAGTCCATTCAGAATCTTGGGTTGGCAATCATTTCCATTGTTGCTGGCATGATATTGGATACTCGGGGATACTTGTTTTTAGAAGTTTTCTTCATTGGCTGTGTTTCTTGTAAGTGTGCTTTGAGGCAATATTTAGTTTCTTTTAGTATATAGCAGAATGTTTGCATTTATACTTCTAGGTCTGTGTTGTTACTGTTCTTTTTTCACCTCTTTCAAACCAAATTCTTAAAATTTATCTCTCAGAATTGCCTGATTCTTATTCTGTGCATTAGAGTGTCCCAGTTGGTGACTTTCCTATTCTTTTTCTTATTCATGCGTTTTTCAAGAGATTCCTCTCCTTAAAGGCAGCAATGGAAATCTGCTTTATATTCTGTTTTAAATATTTATGGTTTTTAAAAAACATTTTCTCCTTTAAAGTGGAATCATTTGGAGAGTATGACCCTGGTGTGAATATGTGGACAGTGGTGTGATTTAGGTGTGAGTGCACTTTTAAATTGCTTTTATTCTCAGTCCTGTTATTTGCTTTTTACCTGTAATGATTCATTGGTTAAAAATAGGAAGCATTGGGAGACTGTTGAAAACTACAAAAATAAATCAGCATTTTTCCATTGATAATCTTCACCATATGCATAAATTGTGTTCATCTGAAAAAAATTCTCATGTAACATATCAAGATGTCTGTAAAACGTTGATATCATGGGTTTAAAATGGCAAAGCCCAGGGATGATTTTATCAAACTTCATTTTCAGTTACAGGGAATAAAGCCTATACTTGAAATGTGGTATTTGCAAATAACTAAGCTTATGAATAACCTGAGTGCATTTTATTATCTCATAATTTTAGAAATAAGCACATCAAATTTTTAAAATATACAATTTGTTTTAAAAAAGCGGGTCACGTAAGAATTCAGAGTACTAGGTCATGAAAGCGTTTTTGCCTGTTTTTGATGTTGTAATATGTAGTTTAATTTAGTTTCAATATATTTGGTTCTCAAAACAAACACTATGCCATTTGTTGCTATATTGACTTAAAAAGTAACTTAGCCACACGGAGCCAAACACCTGACTTTCTGTGGTCTTCACTGGCTTTGGGCTTCTCAGAGTATAATGGTCATGTTCTAATGTTTGGTTAATTTGTAAAAGGGACATGGTGTTTTCAGATCTAAACTCCCTTAAGGATTACTTCTATATGATTCCGTATCAAAAGATAAACAGTGTAGAGGCTGGCAGGAATTTTTGGGAAGTGCTGGAAAGGACTAGCACTTAAAAAGATAGAGGAGCCCAAGAACAGACCCGTAGACCAATGGAACAGACTAGAGAGCCCAGATATAAACCCAAGCATATATGGTTAATTGATACACGATAAAGGAGACATGGATATACAATGGGGAAATGACAGCCTCTTCAACATCTGGTGTTGGCAAAACCGGACAGCTACATGCAGAAGAATGAAACTGGATTATTGTCTAACCCCATACACAAATGTAAACTCAAAGTGGCTCAAAAACTTGAATGTAAGTCATGAAACCATAAAACTCTTAGAAGACAACATAGGCAAAAATCTGTTGAATATAAAAATGAGCAACTTTTTCCTGAATACATCTCCTTGGGCAAGGGGAACAAAATAAAAAATGAACAAATGGGACTACATCATGCTAAAAAGCTTCTGTACAGCAAAGGACACCATCAACAGAACAAAAAGGCATCCTACAGTATATGGGAGAATATATTTGTAAATGACATATCTGACAGGGGGTTAACATCCAAAATATATATAAAGAATTTACATGCCTCAACAACCAAACAGCAAATAACCCTATTAAAAAATGGGCAGAGGATAGTCCTCCAAAGAAGAAAATCAGATGGCCAACAGGCACATGAAAAGATGCTCCACATCACTAATTATCAGAGAAATGCAAATTAAAACCACAATGAGATATCACCTCACACCAGTTAGGATGGCCAACATAGAAAAGACAAGGAACAACAAATGCTGGGGCGAGGATGTGGAGAAAGGGGAACCCTCTTACACTGCTGGTGGTAATGTAAGCTAGTTTAACCATTGTGGAAAGCCATATGGAGGTTCCTCAAAAAACTCGAAATAGAAATACCATTTGACCCAGGAATTCCACACCTAGGAATTTACCCTAAGAATACAGGAGCCCAGTTTCAAAAAGACATATGCACCCCTATGTTTATCACAGTACTATTTATAATAGCCAAGAAGTGGAAGCAACCTAAGTGTCCATCAGTAGATGAGTGGATAAAGAAAATGTGGTACATATACATGATGGAGTATTATTCAGCCATAAGAAGAAAAATCCTACCATTTGCAACAACATGGATGGAGCTAGAGGGTATTACACTCAGTGAAATAAGCCAGGTGGAGAAAGGCAAGTACCAAATGATTTCACTCATCTGTGAAGCATTAGAATGAAGCAAAAACTGAAGGAACAAAACAGCAGCAGACTCACAGAACCCAAGAATGGACTAACAGTTACCAAAGGGAAAGGGACTGGGGAGGGTGGATGGGAAGGGAGGGATAAGGGGGAAAAAGGGGCATTACAATTAGCACACATAATGTAGTGGGTGGGGGCCACGGGGAAGGCAGTATAGCACAGAGAAGACAAGTAGTGACTCTATAGCATCTTACTATGCTGATGAGCAGTGACTGTAATGGGGTTGGTGGGGGGGACTTGATAATGGGGGGAATCTAGTAACCACAGTGTTGCTCATGTGATTGTATATTAATGATACCAAAATAAAAAATAATTAATTAAAAAAAAAGGGTAGAGGAAAGAGAGGCAGGCATGACCCATGGGTGTGTTGTTCCCCTGTGGGGTCTCAGCTTCGTTTTTGACCCTGCTGCCACTGAGCTCAGGTAGCCCATGGAGAAAATGGTGTGTGACTCATTTTTGGTGATTTTTGGAAAATAATGTGAATAGTGTTTTTATTTTTAAATGTTAGTTAAATAAGATTTGATTGTCTAAGCTTTACTTTGTAATTATGACTATATAGGAATTACTGGGAGGAGGTGTTTTTTAAGGGCCCTGTGTTTTTTCACTTCCAGTATCGCTTTTATCTGTGGTCTTACTCTATTTGGTGAATCGTGCCCAAGGTGAGTAGAAGTTAAGATATTTTCTTAAATTGGGACAGATCATTTTGTGGGGTCCCTGGATTGTCTGCATGCTTCTTTAAAGGCCACTGCTTGAGTTTATGTAATAATGATCTGATTGTAGTGATGTAAACATTTCATTATGTTACATGTAATTTTGTATTTAGGACCTTCACATTTATTAAAATTGTTTTCATGTTTTTTCTGTCCAAATGCAAAGTTTAGATGTTTTTATTTGAGCATAAAGTATGGCATTTTTAATACCTAAAGTCCTTTCTGCATTATTCTTAGATTTTTTGAAAAATAAGAAGTAAACAAATTTATAGCTGCAAGTTTGCATTTTAAGATGAAGTGTTTGATACAGAAAGAATTTAGAGATTTTTTTTTCTTTTGCTAAGATATACTACATTTATTTGTGCTTTTTTCTTTGTTCTTTATAAGATTTTGATGTTACTCTTACTAATTTTTCTAAGTGGCTTGCCTCTGAAGGTTGTTACTTAGAAGAATGTATATATACATGCTGTTTAAATAATCATGGTAATTTCCTTTAATTTTAGTTTTCACTATTGAATATTAATACAGTATCCCAATTAACAAAACCTAAAGCAATACATAAGTCCAAATTTACAAAAAATTGCTAAAATTGAGAAGTGATATCATATAAGGATTCTTAAAAAACATTTTTTTCCCTTGGGTAAGTTCCAGGAGGTGAACTTCTCTTTCTCATCTTGCATAGCCTTTTCTGTTACCTTAAGATATTACCTTAAGACCAGTGCAAATATTTGCGCATGTGTGTGCATGTTTGAACTTTATTTACAGTAGTTATAATGAAAAGATTCTATGCTTATTTGTATTTTAGGTGGGAACCTAAATTATTCTGCAAAACAAAGGGAAGAAATAAAACTTTCCCATGCTGAGTAAGTATAGAAAGAGAGAAGAGTTGTCTTTGTTTTGAAAATCTTAAACATTAGCATTTTATTTTAAGGTATTGAGTTTGGGGTTCTAAGAAGTTAGTCATATTCTTGAGTTTCAAGAGCTAATGATTATCTCTGGCATTAACTATAACAGAATTCTTGGTTGTGTCAGAAAACTTGAAAAGGTGGATATGAAGAGTTAAATGAATTGGGAAAAAAAAAGAAGTTGGACTTTAAAGTGCCTTCTGAGAGAGAGAAGGACAGAGACAGAGACCTGTAATATTTGTAATTGATTGGAGGAGAGTTCTTTGTCCCAAGTTCTTGTGCTGGGAACTTTCATTCTCTCTGATATATTTTTTTTTCCCTTAACTAGTTGAGGTAATTTTTCATCTTCGCCTACTATTTGCATGGTATTGTGTGTTCTCTGATTCATTTGAAAGAGATTAAAGTACAAAGTGTGGGGTTTAAGTTAAATTAATTTTTTCCATGAGTATATGCTAAAACAATAATTCTGTTTCCTGTTGTTATTGCTAATTTTTTAGAGATTGAATTTTCTATGTTTTAGAAAATGTATCTGTAAATATATGTGACTAAGTTTTGTGAATTTTAATGGGTTAAAATCTGGTAGAACAAGGCTCTGTTTTTGAGGGGTGATTCTTGGCCATCTCAAATTCCTTTCTAATATAGTAATTCTACTCTAGAAATACATCTTAAGACAATAATAATAAGTGTTATGAGTTTTAAATATCTTTATGACAGTCTTATTATGTCAAAAAGTTGGAAACAACATAACTGTCCCAAAGTAGGGAAATGTGTAAATATGTTATGACATATCCACATTAATATGTTAAAATTATTTTTTATAACAATTTTTAAACTCAAAGAAACTTAACCTGCCATATGTTAGGTAAATAAAAGATGAAAATGTAAATATTATCCTAATTTCATTAAGAAGAAGTATATAGCCATATGTATTTCTTAAACTCATTTCTTATATATACTTATATATAATAGAAAAATTACTGAAAAAAAAAAACCCATATATCAGTAATCCCATTTGAATGGTAGGGTTATAAGAGTTTATTTTTTTCTTTGTTCTTCTGTATTTTTTAACTTTCTTACATTGATGCTATGTTAACTTTTATGATCAAAAGGAGTTAAAAAAAGATTAGCAAAATGTGTAACTTTTAATATTTGGCACTACATGCTCTAAAATGCTTATGGTCTTTATTTTATAAACCAGATGGGGCTTCATGTTTTTTTCTTCCCCTTTTTGATAATTTTTTACATTATGTTTTGCAGATGAGAAGTTTAAATGACTGTCATGACTCTTATGTCATGAGAATGGGCTGCACACATCATTGGTTTGAAAGCCTCCATTTTTTTTTTTCTTAAGAGTTTAGTCATTGGGAAAAGTAATGGTCTGGAAAGTTATTTGTATTTCAAATACACCTATTTCAAAGTATATTTGTGAGGACTGTTTTAGCGTGTGTCTTTTGTATTGTGTGTTGCTGAAAAATTCTACTTTGAAATGGGCTAATCAGCAATGAAGTAGAGAAAATTGCTCTGGGACCTGCGGTTAACTTGGACAGTAGGGCAGTACATGACGGGACGCGCTGGATCTTGTACTGAGGTGTTCGCAAAATATCTTAGGGATCTAGCCTTTTCTTTATCTTGAAGCAAGAAAAAAAAGTTTTTGAGGGGTAGAAAGGATGATTTTAAACAGAATAAACAATGGACTTCTGATGGACATTCTCTTACATCATAGGGAACATTTAAAAGATATTTTTATGAAGCCTCTTTGTTTTCACAAATAGCAGATCATAGTCTGTTTTTTCATGAGTCATGGGAGGTCGCTGAGCAGTAGTTCTTCCGAGTCTCTGTAAGTGTCTGTCACAGAGGCGTCACCCTTACTGATCACTTAGGGATGTGATTCTGTGGCGCAGACTTTATGGTTTTTTTCTTACAGCCTAATTAATTACTAAAAAGTGTCCTTTAAGTTATGATAATTGGATATATACATGGGTAAATAAAAGCACTGCAAGAGAGAATACTAATGTCTTCTAATTTTTATTTCTAAAAAATATTAAAACACTATTTAAATCTTCTTTATGTGGAAGGTTATAAGAAAATATAAGGTGGAATAAAATGTACTTAATTACAGTGATTGAAAGAGGATAGGAGCGTTTTTTTCTCCAGAGTAGGACCTTACATAACATTTATGTTGTTCGCATTAAATGAATATGAATATGAAATTTCTCTGGCAAACTTAAAAACTTTTTAATTGACTCAGTCAATATTATATATTAAAGTCAAGGACTTTCGTGTGTTTTGATTTCTGTGGGCACACAGGTACTCTAGACAACTACTGTATTTAGCTGATTATTTTGTTTAAAGTACATGGCATAACATTGTATGCTTAGAAACTACAACAGATTGAAAGCTCATCACGTCCATTTTCTGAGTCACAGTGTGCCCAGTAGTTAGTTCTCTAGGCTTTGCCTGCCGTGAGATTGTTCTAGCCTGTTAACTGTTGGCCTGACCAGTCGGCAAGAGGGCAGGAAGTCAGCCGCTGCTGTGAGGGCCTGTGTGGCCCGGCCCCGCCTTCCTACTTCCACTCTGTCTGTGCTTCGACCACAGGGAGCTGCTGACGTTCTTTCAAATGGGCCTTGTTCCCGCCCTTCTCAAGGGCTTCGTCCATGCTGCTCCCTTTGCTTGGAATATGTTATCCAGGATTCTCTACAACCTGGTGAGCCCCAGCTCAGAAACATTCTTCCTATGGAAACGTTTAGATCCTCGGGGCAGTAATCAGACTTCTAAAATCCTTGTGATCTTTGAAAAACCCTGTACTTTCCACCTTAGCGTACCTCATCCTATAATAAGGAATTTGTGATGGAGTGGGTGTGGGCATCTCTCTCATCCTGTAGATTGTAAGCTCCATGAGGGCAGGGAGTGTGTCTGTTGTATTAATAATGATCATGTCAATAATGCCTAGTAGAGTTAGGTACAAAGTAAATTTTTTGATGCATAAATAAAAAGGAGAGTAAATTGGAACATCTTTTTGGAAGGTAGATTAGCAATATGAATAAAAAGACCTAAAGGGAAATGGTGGTGGGCTGTATGCCTTTTGGCTTACCAATTTTCTAATAATTTATCCTAAGGAAAGTATCAGACAAATATGCACTTAAGATATTTTAAGAAAGCATCTTCATTGCAAAATTACTTATAATAGCCTAAAATAGGAAACCACCCATGTTTATAAGAATAGGGGATTTTTTAAAGTACATTGTATGCTTGAAGTGAAACATTAAGCCGTCATTGAGTGGTTTCATGAGCATGTTGGCCTGGAGCAATGGTGTTATCATGTGGGAGATGAAGAGGGCTGCTAGTTTTGTGAAAATAAACATGTCTGAAGGATGTGCATGTAAATCTCCCTGGATGATGGCTTTCTTTTGGCTTATTTATGTTTTCTGAGTTTTCACAATAAATATTTATTGTATAATAAAAGTTAAAAAAACCCTCAAACAAAATTCAACACAAATTTGAATGCTCCTGTTTGAAGAAAGTTGTATCAGTGTTCAGAAAGGAGGAAGGCAATAGGTGGGCTTTTTCAGAGAACTTTAGGGATATTTGTGGGAGTTAAACAGGACTCTGAGTCAGAAATAAAATTTGCATTGACAGGAAGAAAACTGCACATGAGGGAACTGTAGGAGACAACAGAATTAGAGAATGGTGTGTATAGGCCAAATGAAATAACACTTACTTTTGGTCTCCGTGATAGCTGATAGCAAAGAACAACTTCAAGCTGCCCATGATTTCTGGAATGCGCCGACCTCACCCTCATACCCTTTGGCTTCCATTCGCATGTTCTTGGAGTGTCGTGGGGGCGGGGGGGGAGGGGTTTGAGGTTGGCCCTGAGCAGAGATTTGCTACCTAGAGGTTGATGGGGAAAACTGATGTTTTGTAAGAAATATGGAAAAGTCCTTGACATTACACAGGCTAGATGTCCAAACTTGTTACAAACTCATTATCACTTATTCCCATTAGACGTTCGTGTCTGTGGTCTGCACTCAAGTGCATGTGTCTCCTTAGTGGATCCTTACCCATCTCACATCCCTGCGGCCGCCCTGCCTGACTTGCTCTGCTCCCTGAACTGATTCCCCCCCGTAAATTTGACTGCAGATCAATTGTGTAATGGAAACCAGTGGACCTACAAGACATTCCGTTTGGAGTTAGCATGTACTTTTAGGAGTTTGTCTTTTCAAGGAGGATCACCTTCCCATGCTTGTCTCCTAGGTTTTTCTAGTCAGCAGCTTTCTGGGCTTCCATTTCCTGAGTAGTAAAATGGAATACCACTAGCCTTCTGGCTCTCACGTTCTTAATATGTGACATTAACAGATGTCGTCAATTACCACACATTAGATGTGTGTATTCATTGGTGGCTGACCTAAAACATTGTCTAGAGAAATAGCTCTCCAGTCCTTACATATAGTGGGAGGGATGGACAGGCTGGGCCCTCCTAGGATTGTGTTGATTCCTTCTGGCAAGTAAATGAAGCATGCTCAGAAATACTTAAGATACACTGGATTGTTCACAAACAGCTGAAAGTGTGGGCTTCTGGTGACACCTTCAAGCTTCTTGCAAGGCTTATCTCACATCCCACCCCCAAATATTGAGGCTTATTCAGTTTTATGAGGAAAATGTGATTATCTTGGGGTTCTGTGTCTTACTACGTTTAGGTACCTTTGCACCTTTCAAAGCAAACCCTATCCTGGAGAAGAGGTAAATACGTCAGGACCAAAGGCAAATCCCTCTCCCCTCCCCCCACCCTAGTAGAGCCCAGATTTCACAGGGTACAATGGACAAAGAGATGGGCAGTTGATGGAGTGAGATGGAAGGAAGATGAGGGGAGAGGGTTTGAGTCGGCAGCCGTAGGGCTGGGAGGAGAACAGGGCCCTAGATGAGGTGCAGGAAACCTGGGCTGGGCCATGCGGGTAGTAGGGATATTGGCCTGGAGACAGAACAGAGGGGATTTTAGAGTCGCTGACCATGAGATGGAGTGATGCTGTCAGAGGAGAAATAACTGTCCTCCGGCTTCGTGTGTTGGGGGGAGGTTCATGGAGGCGGAGTTCAGGTTTTGTGGGTGGGAAAGCAGGATTTTGGGCCTAAGAAGACAAGACACATTGAATGGATGTTTAAAAATGTTTTCCATGACTTTAATTTTATTTTATAGTTCTGTGAATTTTAATAGATACACATTTGTGTTTTGGCTACCACAATCGGTATAGAACAAATATTTTCTTAACATTTCAAAGGAAAAATACTGAAATATTTTAAGATAACATCATGTTTTTTGCTCCCCCATTTAAGAGTTATTTTAGAGAGCTTTGGTTTATTTTCCAACACTTGGATTTTTAAAATGCTCTTCTAGTTTCATGACTAAGTACATATATTTGTATGATAATGTTACTAAATTAATATGCTATATTTTCATAGCCCATAATATTTCGTCTTTTAACATCTCGGAAACTGAGGTATATCTTATCTTTGACAGCATCTTAAGATTCAGAGAAATACAGTAGTGGGGAGAAACAAGCATGACTCAGCAATGTGTTGATGCTTGATGATGTTAGATACGCACGGACTTCCGTGTCATCTGTTTCTGGCATTGAACTTAGAGCTCATTAACTAGAGGTGACGATTCAGACGTGTAGAAAATGTGGCCCGTCTTCCTCAGGGGTCACGCCAGTGACTGGGGGGAATGGGCAAAGGGTTGGTGACGCGGTGGTGATGATAGTGTGCTGGGGACTGGCATACAGCTGTGGCCCACGGGGCTGGAGAAACTAGGACGCTTACAAGGTTCCCAGAGGAGATGGCCTGTCTTTGGGCTGCAGCGTATAAGATGAGCAGGATGAATGTCCTGAGCAGAGAGGGAGTGGGGTGAGAGTGGAGAGGACAAGAGTCTCTGGAGTTGATCCCGAGAGCGCCTGCTCGCTCCTGAAAATGGAGTGAAAGGGGCACATTGGAGAATTTAGGTGGAAAGCTTTATGAGGCAAATTGCTGAGGGCCTTTCATTCCATGTTCCATGTTCAGCATTTGGATCTTTCTGAAGGCCGATGGGAGCTTTTGGAAGATTTTTATGATTAAAGTAGGATTTACATTTTTGAAAGATGACGCTAGGAGCAGAAAGAAGGAAATGAATTAGGTTGAAAGGAACAAACCTGGAGTCAGGAGAATGGTGAATAGGTTGGAGCAACGATGGCCACATGAGGTGGTGGGAATTTGAGCTGAGGCGGTGAAGATGGAAAGAAGAGGACAAGTCTAGTACTGCCTGGGAGGGCGACCTGGCCGTGCGATCCTGACAGGGTGAGGTGGCAGGAGCAGCCGGAATTAAGGGTGACCCCCGGGTCTCTGGCCCGTGTGGTTGGTGATGCCATGTGGCCAGAAAGAGCTCGTTTGGGAGGAAAGTGATTTCAGGTTCTGGCTTGGTGAGGCTTGCGGAACCTGAGGGACTGTTGTGTGCACAGAAGCATAGGCTTGGAGTGAGGGAGAGGATTTCCCTGGAGCGAGGCTTGGGAGCGCGCAGGGGGGCCGTCAGGGAGTCAGTGGGAACGCCCAGGAAGAGAGCGGGAATAGAGAGGAGAGTGCCGAGAGCAGGGTCCTGGGGCCCGCCCACCCACGCCTACTGGGAGAGATGTGAAGAGGAGCAACAGGGTGCATTCCATGGAAGCAAGGCGAGTTTTAAGAAGGCAGTGGGCACCAGTGGCAAGTGCAGTGAAAAGATGAAAAGATGAGGGTCTTGACTGTGCTGTCAGTGTGTAACTCACAAGTCACTGGTGCATTTGTAGAGAGCAATCTTGGCGGTATGGGATGCCGGGGCGGGAAGCAGCCTGCTTGTAATGATTTGGAGTATGAATTCAAGGTAGAAACTGCAATAAAAAATGTGTAGCCTACTCTTGCAAGAAACTAGGCTATACAAAGAGACTATAAGGAGTCTTCAGTTGCTGTTTCTTTGAATTTTGGGTTAATGCTTACAAAAATCTTGCTGTTAATGTGTTTTTTCTACTTGTGGAGTGGAACATTCTCAGATTCTCTAATTCCTTAATTTTCTTCAAGTGGCACTTTTTATTTTTTGTTCTTGATTTAACCACTATAAACATGCCCAGCTACAGCATGCTGCAAGAACCTAAGTTCTGCTTCTTATCATGAAATTGTTTTTGAGGCCATTACCTTTGAAATTGTTTGATACATTTTTAAAGAACCTTCAACAAAACAAAAAGTTGGGATGTTGAAATAGAAAATATATTTGGCTTGTTTACAGGAAAGTAAAAGATAATGAGTATATGTAACTTTATAAAGTTGGGTTAGATTATGCTTAATTGCAAACAACTAAAAATGTCCTCTCTTTATTTTCTTTGAAATATGAACTAAAAAGTGAGAATGCTTGCAGGTATTTTGTGTCCTGTAATTACTTTGAATTGAGGTTGAGTGAGTGTTTGAACAAAGAAATCCCAAACAACTTGTGATTTAGTTTTATAGACATGTACTCAGCGATTGGATTTAGGCAGTAATTCCAGAAAAGCATACAGAGGAAAATCATTTGCTATATATTCATTTATTCTACAGAGATTTAGTGGATATCTATATATTCAAGCCCCTGCTAGATCTTGTAGGAGAGGAAATAAGAGGTTTTAAAAGTGCCACTTATACTTGGTAGGAGGGGAGATATGCCTTAAAGAGGTGTGGATAATGTGTCACAGAAGGGAAAGGGCCTTCCGATGGGTGATCAGGGGAGGCTTCTTGGAAGAGGTGGCATTTGAGTTGTTTGCTGAGATACAGCTGTTCATTATCTTTAGTCAGTTTCATGTGACAGCCTTGACACCCTTTCTCTTTCATGAAACTGTGTCCTCGACTCTATTATCCAGCATTGCCTCCCATCCCTGTGTTCCCTGTCAGAATATTTTTTATGGTTCTTGTATCTCTTAGGTCCTCTGTTCTCTCCTTTCTCAGAGATAGCAGTTACATTCTCAGTTTTGAGTATTTGCGTGCGCACGTAATTCTGGACCCTGCGTCTGAGCCTCAGCTGTCTCTGACCTGCCCTCCTACATCTCTAACTTGAGGCCTCACTGGCAGCTCACATTTAACTTGTCTGACCCTCACCTCACCCCTGCAATGCCTCCCTCCTTCTCTTTTTCTTTCCCTATGACTGCCTACTGTGTGCTAGGTGCTAATTTATCATTGTTTTGATTCATCAGGCTTGGAGTCTCAGTCCTTTTTGTTCTGTCTCCCTTACCCTGTACATCTAACTAACCATTTTATTTCTCTTCATCCTTTCCAGTATGTTCAAAACTCTTGTTAGTTCTACTCCTGCGCATTATTTGTATGCTTGGATCACTGCAGTGGCCTTCTGAGTGTCCGTCACCTGACTCTCCCCTTCTTGTCAGCATCACCCCTGCCTGCTGAGTGTCCACCATGTGCAGAATGTTGTAGGAGGCTGTGTTCTGTAGATCAGAAATAGACTTGTGGGTGAGAAAAAACAAACCTGAAGTGATACGGGGGGGCCCATCATCAACTCCAAGGCCATAAGCCCAGTGGGTGTGTCAGCAGCAGAGAGTGAGGTGGGAGGCAGCTGGGAGAAGTAGACCCCAAGGTCTGGGAAGGTGAGTACTGAGGCATGTGCGGAGGCTTCGGGAGGGTGTTGAGTGATGGTGGCCCCATGGCAACGAGGTGTGATAGGAAACCTGTGAGTTGAGAAGTTCAGCTGGTACTAGACTGTGATGGGTCTAGGATGCCAGCATGAGAAATCGGGGCTTTATCCTACTGGAGTGAGGATCTAGGGAGGGAATGGACAGAATTGTGGGTGATGTATGAACAATGCCCTTTTAAAGAAAATCTGGAAGTGGTGTATAGGCTAGCTTTGAAAGGAAGGAAGGCCAATTAGGTGACCTTGCAGAAGTCTGCTGTGACATATTGTTTCTTTGCTCTAATCCATTCAAAACCTGGGGGCTGCCAGCTTAAGTTTTTGAGTCACAGCTTTGAGCATATTACTCTCCTGCTCAAATGCCCTTCGTGTTTCCCTTTATCTTGAGGAGTGGCTCTTTTGCTGGCTTTGGGCAGCTTCATAATCACACTTTAGCCCACCCCTCGAGCATTATCTCCACCTCCTGACCTTTTGAGGAACCAATCACTGGCTTTCACACAAACTTTCCATTTTCTCCACTGCTTGGGAAATTCTACTAATTGAAATTTCACCCAGCTTTGAGCATACTCTATGCATTTCATGGCCCTCTCAGCAGACAGTGCTTTTATGCACCCCCCTTAAAACTTCCCTAATACTGCCTGCATTGTTCATTTTTGATTAACCAACAACTGACATAATTTCTTCTGTCACTGCTAAATTTGTTAGTAAGTGCTAACGTTGTTTGTAATTTTTGTTTTGTTTCCCCAGCATTATGTAACCTCTTTAAGGGCTGGCACCATGCATGACATTTTGTGGGTTGCTCCACCTGTTGTATCTGCATCCAGTACCACCTCAGACCTGGTGTTTTGAATATGATAGTATTTGCTGACTTTTGATTTTGTTTCAGCATATCTAGACAGCCAGGCAGATTATGAAGTTGCTAGGTGCCCAGACGGTAACACATTTGAGAATCCTTGCTTTCACCAGGATGGTGGGTGTGGATAAAATGAAAACTCCTGTGGCCAGGATTCTCACCTGGCCCTGGTTAGCTAGCTCACTACACACGTGTGGGCAATATGTCGTTATTAACTATATAAAGAGCTCTGCCCAATGTTCTGTGAGCTATGGTAGCACAGCTGCAGGAGAGCAGAGCAGAGGACGGAGGCCCAGAGGCAGAGACCGCCTTGCTGCATGCAGACTCGCTCTAAGTGAATGGGATTCTAGGGATTGACCTGCCACCGTGGAAATAGTTGGGTATAAACCCTTTCACCCCAAGAACGTTCTGTCATTTCTTTGGTCACATTGAGTCCATAGTGAACTTGCCCGGCACTGAAACCCACTGGCAAGACAATTGGCGATAGTCAGCAGGGTTCATTGGTGACCAAGGAAAAAGAATGGGCTGCCCTCATGGGAGGGGTGCTTCAGCAGCTGCCCCTGTGGATGGGGAGACACCCGAGTGTCCCCTGTGGACATGTGGTGCTGGGAATGGGTGGAGGACTGGGGGCCACCCCAAGAGAAAGCTGACTGAACTGATGGAAATGGCGTCACTAAGAAGTGCCATGGCCCGAGAAGCAGCAGCACGCAGGCTGCCGGGAGCCGTGGGGCAGGTGAAGGGTGCAGCGGAGCTGCCAGCCCCAGAAATGGAGGAGCGGAGGTTTGATGAACAGGTGGGGGTGGAGGCCCTGCAGGTGCCAGAGGCGTCGTCCCCCCTCGGCGGAGACCCCTCCTGGCTGAAAGCTGGCGGAGAGCCCGAAGGACTCGGCAACCGCGGGTTCCTCCAGGAGAGGTGCAGCCCCTTCCCCAGGCTATGGAGCACTCCATGCCCTGCTTCTATCCTCAGGCTCAAGCACAAAAGGACATACGGTCTGCTTCTCGAAGGAAGAATTTAAAGGGCCCCGTGAAAGTCATGGGGACCCACAGGTGGGTTGGTTTGAAAAGGCAGGAGCAGACAGAAAGAAATTGGACTGGAGCTGCGGCAGTTGAGAGCGGAGCAGCGGCTCCGGCTGCTGCGGATGAAGCAGAGGCAGAGATAAACCAACAAGATGGGCCTGTGTGTCTGCAAGACTCTGCTGGGGAGGCTGGAGAAGGTGGGTACTGTCAGGCCCACCCAGGGTCCTTCTGGTTAACTCCTTTGAACACAGCCAGGATGACCAGTTGGTGGCAATGGATCTCCTCAGGCTTGAGGGTTATTATAATTTGTTGTGGATTTTGGTTATTTGTATATTGTACCCTCTGTTGTTATTATGGAATTTGGTTACAATGCTCCAGCTTTCTTGCACAGGGACCATTGTAGAGGATTGAGGGAACATAGATTGAGAGGAGAGGATCCTGGAGGGGTGAGGTGTAGCTAAAATGAGAGTTCCTGTGGCCAGGATTCTCCCCTGGCCCTGGCTGGCTAGCTCACTGCACACCTGTGGGCAGTACCCTGCCCAGTGCTCTGGGCGACACGGTGGCATGGCTGTAAGGCGGCAGGAGAGCAGAGCAGAGGCTAGAGTGGTGGCAGTGCCGAGGACAGAGGCCAGAGGGCGGCTGTGCAGGCAGAGACTGGCTTGCTGCATGCAGACTTGCTCTGAGTGGATGGGATTTTAGTGATTGACCTGCCGCCATGGAAATAAAGTTGGGTATATCCCTTTCACCCCAACAACGTTCTACTGTCATTTCTTGGTCACATTGAATCCATAGTGAACTTGCCCGGGGCTGAAACCCATTGGCAAGGCCATGGGGGTTGAATGGGTAGATTCAGAAAGAAGTTTCTTTTAGTCTACTATAGGTGGATTTTTAATAACCACAGGAGAGTTGGAAACATTCCCTTGACTTATGTTGGGCAGTGAGTTCTCAGCTCCCCTTACAGTGGGGCCCTTTCTCCAAAGGGAATAGTCTTTGATTCTTGTGTCTTGAAATAACTGTCCCTGAAAACCAGGATATGATGCCACTAAGGTAACCTTTTTTATCCCAACTATGCAGAAGTAAGTTAAACATGGATGCTTGTGTTTTACTGTTAAGTAGGTCAAAGGACTCTGCAGGAGTAAAATTAGCATTATATGGATCAGAGAAATGCAAGCATTTAGGTTAACAAAAATTAAAGGTTGTAAAACTTCTGCCAGTGGTGTAAAACACTTGCTTTTTCAGATAAAGGCATGCATCCTAAGGAATTTAGATTAGTTTTCTTCCCACCTCCAGGGTTGACAAGCTGGTGAGCATTAGAGGTAATGGCTAAGTGGGTGTGGGTTGGCTTTAAGCTTTTAATGGGGATCCCTAGTGCACCAATTCTTCAGTAATGTTAAAACATTAATTTGCAAAGGGTGGTGATTGGGACTGTAGGCTACATAGTCCCTGTGTGTTATGCAAAGAAAGGGCCAACAGTTAATAACGAGAGAGAGTTGGGAGGATATTCAAAAGATTAAACAGTTTTAAGCTCTCTGAGCTACTATAGAAGCACTTACGTGGAAACAGCTGACCTGCTAATTAGAAAACATCCTTGCTTATTCATTAAACTAATTATCCTAAGGAATTCTGCTAGGCAACAGTCGTTCTAATTATTGTGTGGCCTTGAAAGCAATAAACTTCGCTTATGGAATAAAATTTTATAATTCTGACATATACATGGTTTATCCAGACATTTCCTGTAATTAGAGTGGGATAGTAATGAGGGGTTACACTTTGTTTTTTATTAAAAAGGCTTATCCACCTCTTTATAGGGAGATTGTAATGAATTATTAAATAATGTGTGTTTAGATTTGAGAGCTCCTTGGAGATCATTTTGTTTAAATAGGAGAGCTTTTTTTTTTAAAGGTTATCTTTTTGGATTACCTTGGATGTTAAATTTTTTTTTTAAGAGAGTGAACACATTATGCTTTAAGACAGTGATAACACTTTCCTGTCACAAACTGAGACATGTGCAAATAAGAATAGGGTCATTGATGCAGCCATTTAACTCTGTATCTTCCAGACCTTAACCAAAACACTGGTTAAGAAGTGCAGTAAAAGAGCACCTACTGTATACCGTTTGGCCTGTAGATAATAGCAATTATGTAAACAGTGGTGCTAACCTAAAATGACGAGCTGGTTCTTGACTAGTGTTTGGATCGGGCCATACACTTCAGTGTCGGGAGGTCGGTGCCTGGATTCAGAGCTTCCAGCCTACCCTGTGGGCCTTCTCCAGCTGGGCGACCTTGGACTCGTGACTTAAAGCTCTGTGCTTCAGTTTCCTTGTCTGTAAAGGGGGCTACAATAGCTTCCAGCTCCAAGGGATTAAATGAGTTACTCCAGGTAAAGTGCTCTTGCATGGTAAGGTTTTTATTCACTCACTCATCCATCCATCCGTCCATTCACTTACTCATTCAACTCCCATCTGTTGTGTGTCAGTTACGATGGGCTGTGCCCCGCTGTGGAGGCTGGTGTTATAAGCGTGGCAGCCAGAAAGAGGAGATCCCTGTCCTGTTGGAGCCTATATTGTAGGGGGAATAGACAGGCCACAGGTAGGTGAAAAAGTCAACAAGCCCAGGCACCAATAAGTACTGCAAAGACAGTGCCGAGGGGAACATACTAGTGCCTGGGTCATGGGGGGCGAGGGCAGCATCAGCCAGGGTGGGCAGGGCGATGTCTGAGCCGATGCCTGAATGAGGGGATGGATGTCGGCATCTTTGGGATAAAGTTTTCCTTTGTGTTGGTGGCCCTCTCTGTTTTCTTATTTAAAAATGTTAGCATCGATCTAAAACCTTTTCTGGCAGGACAGCACTATATCTTGAGCCCATCTCCCACTAGCCCGTGACTGTGTTAAAACAAGTCATTGTCAATTCCACAGAGTTGGTTCTCCCAAACTACTTGACGGCGCCCAGATGTGCCCACGCCTGGGTCTGTCTGCCTTGGCCCCAGCTTGGTGCTCAGTTCCTGAAAGAGCCTGACTCTGTTGCTCCCTCCAGATGGAAAATGCTGGACTAGGTTGGTGCATCTGCTCGTGCACACAGAGATATCCATCTCTTGTAGGTCAGGCTGGCTCCCATCAAGAGCTGCAGTCCTGTGAGGGCAGGAGGCGGAGCGTGAGGTAGAAGGAACACGCAGTAGGGAAGGGCACAGAACAGAGGGGGAGGAGGCTGCACATCAGCAGGATGGGCTGGAGGGGCTTGGCCTGCGCTGCACTGCCCGCCCTCATGAGGGTCTCCTCTGGCTTGGTCAGACCCCTGACCATCCGTGAGTAGCTCACCAAAGTGACCAAGGAGGGAAAAGACATCCGGATGACATCAGAACCCCTCCATAGGCAAAAGACCGATCAGAATTCTCTGGGCTGGTCACGTCGTCCATGTGGGAGACCACTGCAAGTAGCAGCTGGAGGCTCCGCGTGGTGGCAGCGCCTGGCATGGTGTGCTGGCTGGTCTGGCAGGGCAGTGAATGCGGCAGGTGGCACACAACTAGCGAGTGGCGCACAGAGATGAGGGGCAGCAGAAAGATGCTTGTGTGCAGGTTGGTGTGGAACAGGAAGGGCACCAGCCTACAGAGCAGCTCCCCGAAGGGTCGCTGGTCACCCAGGGTTAGGTGGTGATGAGAAAGGGCAGCGTCGGTGCTTAAAGCAGGTTGGATGCCATCAGGTTCACCAGATAGATAGATTGGTTTGGTGCCAGGATTGCCACAAGACGGCACCACTCAGAGGCAGCCCTAGCAAGAAGATGACACTGTGGGTCAGGGAGAGGGAGATTGGCCTGTAGTCCTCTGAGAAATGGCAGAATCCTGTTCCTTTGATGTGTGAGAATCAGCTTCTCCATCTCCTGGGAGGCCCCCTCTGGGGGCAGAGCTGCTCCTGCTTCCACTTTCCCTAGGGGGAAACAAAATGGGTAGCTTTGCATCATGCCTTCAGCAGGGCATTAGCCTTGGCCTCTGTGCGGCGTTCAGCTCTTCGCTCCCAAAGGCTGGTCAGAGTCCTTGTTGACAGAGACCAGCTCCAGGAAAAAAACAAAAAACAAAAATCAAACCTAAGGGCAAAGCAGTCTTCAAAAGCAGGGCTTTTGAAAGCTTACCAGGTCCCAAGGGCTGGCCTTACACTGACTTGGGTGCTCTGTGCTCTGGGCTGAGCTGTGACAGGAAGCTCATGTAAGCACGGCGGGGGACAGTGCTGCCATCACTGAAGCAGGGCGCACACAACTTGCAACGCTATGTCTCCTCCTCGGGCTAGAATCCTTTGCACACAGGAAATCTCCAACGGGTTTTTGATTTGTATCTCTTTCAGGATTTATTAACTAGGTATTTGAATATGGAGGCCAATTTGTGTATTGACATCTCAACATAACTGAACATCAAAGAAAACAAATCTGAGCCATGAAGCCAAGTGCAGCTTCTTCCTTATTCTCATCACTGCTGATGAAGCAGATCCAACAGGTAGACCCACTTAGCTGAGACCAGGGAGAGAAAGACAGATCCAGATAAAGTCAGAACCATGCCGTAGGCAAAAATCAGTCAAAGTTCTCTGGGCTGGTCATGTAGCAGACCACCTGGCCATCGATGCAGCCCGTGTGGGAGAAGACCCATAGGGCCTGTAGGTTCCTGTTGCATCGGGAAGCCAGTGGGTTGGTCAGCTAGTCAGCATGCAGCCTGCAGGGATGGAATGAAGTTTTTTTTCTAGGGTTTAATATTCAGGAAGACAATACAGGGAAAGAGAGAAAAGCTTTAGTCATTTGGGGATAAACGAAGTGTTGACTGTAAACTATAGCATACAGAACTTTATTCACAACAAAAGGAACAGAAACCTTATTCATCTCACCAGCAAACATTTATCGAGCATCTTTGAGTCAGGCACTGGGGGTACAAAGATGAGTAAAGCACAGCTCTTTCTTCCCAGGGTCTCACAGTCCAGTGGGAAGACAGAAGCAGACACAGCTAACTGCAATACAATATGAAAAATGGCCAGCAAAATGGTGTGAAGACCTGCAGGATACAGCAGTTCTCCTCTGAGGGAGTCCAGCAAAGGCTTCTTAGACCAGGTGCCATTTGAGCTGCTTGGAGGAAGAACAAAGGGGAGCTTGCTGGCAAAGAAGGGTGAGGAGCGTTTGGGCTAGCTGGGCTGGTGCAGGGGAGGGCAACACACAGAAGGGGATGGGCTGAAGGGCACGGCGTGTCCTGGGATGGCAGGGGAGGCAGCCAGGGGCTGAAAATTAAGGATGCTACATTAAGGAGGATGGATGTTCTTAAGCAGGCCTGTGATGGGATAAGGCATTGTTTGAAGAGGATATCTTGGCAGCAGCGCGGAACTGGGCCTGGAGCAGTCTGAGGGGGAGGGGCTGTGGCAGTGCACGCTGGTGAGAGATGGTCAGTACCCCGAGTGAGGCCCTGCAGTATGGACAGAGGAGGAACCGACCTTGATGGCACCAAGTCAGGAGCTGACTGGGCACGGCGCGTGAGCCCGAGGAGAAGTGGGGGTGTCCCTGACGCTGGGGTGCAGTGAGGTCAGCACCTGAAGGCTAAAGGCTGGGACTGATGTTCCGAGGTCGTGGGGACAGTGGCTTCCCGTGCTGCAGCCTGCCAAGGTGCTTGCCATCTTGCCGGCTGGCTTTAAAATCTGCTGGACTGGGAGAGCAGAGCTTTTTGGCTGGGTGGGTTCAAAGAAAATAGTTTGCATTCATTTTGTTCCCTGTAATCTTTCATGTTGAAGGCTGGCAAATGCTTAATTACTTCCAGCAAAGCTGCTGTCCCAGCTCCGAGAGGGCTCACAGAGGAGCCTGGTTTCGTGCTGGCTTGGCCTGTCAGCTCACACTGATTTCATTTAATCTCCAGAAAAGCCTTGCAGATGAAGCATTATTAGCTCCATTTTACTGTTGAGGAAATGGACTGTCAGAGAGGAGAGTGTCAGCCTGTGGGGCTCCCTAGACCCTCTGACCTGGCGGGCTTGCTCCTGGCATGGGCTGTTGGCTTCTGCCCCTCAGGGTGTGCTGTGGTGAGAAAAGCCCTCAACTCCCCACCCTAGTACAGTCTGAAGAAAGTCACCTTGTGTCTCTGAGCCACAGTCTCCTCGGCTGTAAATGACAGTCCCTCTGGTGAGCTTGAGGTGAGATTTAGTTAGAAGAGAGGCCTCAGGCCCCACAGGCCTGTCACAGGAGGAACCCAGCACATTCTAGTTCTCTTCCCAACCCCTGCTCTCCCTCCTCTCCCAGAGACCATGGTGCCCCGGAGCCCTGAGCTCTTCCGTTTGTGGGAGAGGCTGAGAGAGCACGTGTCACTTTGCTGATCCACCCTTCTTCTTCCTGGCTATTACCTTCTCCTTTGGTCTGAATTATGTTCCCTACAAATTCATATGTTGAACTTCTAATCTGCAGAGTAACTGTATTTGGAGTAAGGAAATAATTAAGGTTAAAAGAGGACATATGAGTGAGGCCTTAACCAGTAGGGTTAGTGCTTTTATAATAAAGGACAGCAGAGAGCTTGCTTGCTTTCTCATGTGAGGACACAGCGAGAAGGTGACCTGCAAGCCAGAAAGAGCTCTCACCAGGGACCAAACCCTGCATTTCTTGGCCTTGGAATTTTCAGTCTCCAAAATTGTGAGAAATGCATTTCTGTTGTTAAAGCCACCCAGTCTGTGGTATTTTTTAGCCCTAATCTCTCACCCTCACCTTCATCCATGACTAAACCTAAAAGTAACCAAAACCCTAACATTTAACCCTAACCCTAACTCTAACAGTAACCATATCCTCACCATACACCTCATGTGAACCCTAACCCTAACCCTAACTCTAACCCAAGCCTAACCCCTAATTCACAGCCTCACCCTCTCCCTCACTCCCATGGAACCGTAACTCCAAACCTAATTCTAACCATATCACTCCCGTTAAACCCTGAATCTTGCTCTAAGCCTAACCATCACTCCCTCCTTAAGCTCACCCTACACCTAAAAGTACACCTACCCCTGCCCCTGCCCCTTCCCCGTACACCTCATGCTCACCCACACCAAACCGTGACCAGAAACCTAAATGCAGAGTTAACCTTTACACGAAAGCCTAACCCTAACCCTGTCACCAAATGCTCACCCTCCAGTTAGCCTTAAACCCACCCGACCCAAATCTAAACACTCCGCACTAGCCCTAACACATCGCCCTCTCTTTCACCCACAACTAAACGTAAAGCAATACCTAACCCTAACCCTAAAGCCACCATTCAAACCTAAGCCTAACTCTAACCACAACCATATCCTCACTCTATAGCTATCGTTAACCCCAGCACTAAGGCTACCCCATGCCCATGACCCGACCCTCAACCTCACCGCCACTCACATGGAACCGTGAATGCTAACCCTAACCACAGCTTCCTCTTAACCCTAATCCTAAACCCTAACGCTAACCCTAAACCCTAACCCTAATCCTACCGCAACCTTCCACCTAACCCTAACCCTGCTCCCAGCCCCAGCTACTCACCCTCACCCTCACCTGCACTCACACTCACCTGTGATCCGAAGCCTAAGCCGTGCCCTAATCCTAACACTAAATCCTAACCCTAACTCTCACCATAACCGTATCATCACCCTGCACTCACCTTCAGGACAAACGCTCACCCTAACTCTAACCCTAGCAACCAGTCCCTCACCCTCACCCCCACCCCACCTAAACATTACCCTAACCCTAAAACTAACCCTAACATGGAACCCTAATCCCAACTCTAACCGTAACCACATCCTCACCCTCCACCTAATGCAAACCCTAACGCCACGCCTAACCCCTAACCCTCACCTTTCACCTTCACTCACATGGAACTGTAACCCCAGTCCTAATTCTGACCATTTCTCTTACCCTTAATCCTAAATATTATTCTAACCATAACCATAATTTCCTCTTAAAACACACCACACACCTAACCCCTACCCCCTCACCCTAACCCAGAGCTAACCGTGGCGTCGCTCTCACAGTTCCACAAAAGCAAGTCAGTCCTGTGGCAGCAGGGACCTCTGAGCAGCATGGCGGACATCTTCTGAAGCGGAAGGGAAGTCTTCGTCATTTGAATGGTGTGAAATAGTTATCAGTACCCAGAGAAATTAAACAGCTAAAATGAAAGAGCTGTTTTCTCCTTTAACCAGTATTTATTTATAAGATACATATTTCAAGAGTTCATCAAAATGTTATAAGTTTTAGTAACATCAAATTGTTAAACAAGTGAAGCTATCGTAAGTGCCTTCAGACAGTAAAAGGTTGTTTTTACAAGTTATTCTGAAAAACTATTGATTAATGTGTATTTCTTAATTTACAAAGATGAATTAGGGATTTATTATTCACATCACAACATAAAATTATTTGATTTTTCAACAGTTTCTAAAAAAAATGGGGCACCCAGCTACATTTAATTAGGTGGTGGATTAACATAGTCCGGTTTCCTTTGATTACTTCTGTGTTTCAAATCCATTAGATAATTTGATGTTATTTGAAAATTTGCCACTAGGTGGTGGCGAAGACCAACGCACGCGTTACACCCACATCCTAACCCTCCCGCCAGCACCCCCACCCTTAATGGAAGCAGAATTGGCGTGGTGCTCAGGTCAAGGAATGGAAGCTGCAGATGGTATATAAATCACACACAAAACCCCACCAATCAAGCCACCTACTGGTCTTGTGTCTAACTCCCAGGGTGTTAGGTTCACACAATGAAATGGAGTTACAGTCGGCTGAAAGCAGCCTGATGTGATTGATTTTTAAAAAGATCTTGTGAGATAGGCATGGCATGCATTACTCCTCCATTTCACAGCTGAGCAAACCAAGGTTCAGAGAGGCCCCGCAGAGGTCCTATCCACAGTGCTTTGGGGGAGAGCCTGGACTTCTTTTTACAAAGCAGACACTCAGAAAACTCCCGGATTTCCAGAGAGTGTTTCTTACTCACCTGTCCCCTCCCCAACTCCTCAAGCCCGCATCAGAGAAAGAAGACATGGAAACGAGAGAGCAGACCGTCCCTGAAGTCACCGTGCCTAGTGCCTTTGTTATGGGTGGCAGAACCCTAGCTCACGAAGCATAATCAGGAGATAATGGTAAAGAGAGCAAAAGAACAAACAGAACTTTAAAAATACTGTCAAGAATGAGACCTACATAGTAATGCTTTACCCAGTTCTAAACTATACCTCATGTTTTAAGATAAAAGGCACTGACATTAGCTTTTTAATGATTCTGATTTATATTTTTAGTGTAGTCTTATGCCTGCTTTGTATCTGGGTCCGTCTTCCATGATTGAATTGTCCTGAAATTAAGTAGTCCAAGGGCTTTTATTTTCTCACAATGAAAGCAAACTGGATCCCTTAAATAATTTAGAAGACTGTCTACAGGCAGTGAGTACTTAATTTCAATAATTAATTTATATAGCAGCTTGCACATTTTTGTTTTCTGTTGACTAGTATCTGACATAATTGGCAGCTTCAAATCAGTATAAACATGAGGAGTGATTGGGAAACATTGGTCTGACATAGAATTGTCACAAGGTGGCTGTTCTGTAACTGATGTTACTCTGGAAAAACAATCACTACTAAAAAAGTAATCTTTTACTCTGTACAATTTTGTGATCCTCCCAAACTGACTGGTGTCAGAATTTTTAACATAAATTAATAGTGCAGTAAAAGTAACCATAGCCGTATTGTCCTGTGGTTGTGGAAGTCCATTATTGCCTCTGGGCTCAGGAGCCTGAAAGGGGTCCTTTATGTAACTTTTTCCTCTTCCTTTCATTTAGCGTGAAAGACCTTTAAATGCACCACGACTGAGTCTTTCCTTGTCGGCTGTGTGACAAGATGCAGAAAGCTGGTTTGGTTTGGAGCGAGAGAGATCAGTAGCAGAGCCTGGGGCTCTAGGACTAGTGGTAAAGTTGCCCAAGGCACCTTGTATTCCAGGACCCTCCCTCAGATCCACTCTTATTCTCCAGCAGCAAATTCCCTCCACAGTCTGCCCTTAAAAGGCCACTTACAGTGGTAATGTGCTGACATACTGCCCATCACTGGAGCCTTTCTTGTTGCTAGGGTGTTGCTAGGATTGGGGGCTGTAGTAGGAAGAATCCATAGTGGCTGTGGACACTCAGCATGTGGGGGAAGAGGGAGAATGGTGTTGTCTTAGGCTGTATCACCCAGGAGGCAGAGCGGAGACTCAGTGTGCTGCTGTTTCATTCAAGAGTGCCATCCAGGGAGCAGGAGTGAGGGACCTGGCGGATGAGGGAGATCTGATGTGACAGTGTGACGGCACATCATGAAGATGGCCCCCGCAGAGGGCACCCGAAGGCTCAGTCCTAAGAGACTGCTCTTCGAGGCGTCTCAGGAAAGTCCCCCAGGGCAGAAAGAAGGAGGCATTCACCCACCAGCTCCTCTCTCACTGGCCGGGATATGATGACGGGTGTGTGGTATGGCCTGTGAGTACAGGACAATATCAGAAAGAGGAGACACACTAAAGAGACGTTTTCTCACCAAACCCATTTTTCTTTTCCTGTGAGTTGTTACCCCTTCTCCACATACTGCTGTGTTGCTTTTGCATTGGTGGTGAAGGCCTCCTGCTGTATCTGAACCCATATCCTTTTGCATGAAGTCATTCTTCCAGTTTTTGTTATTGAGTTTTAGGAGTTCTTTACATATTTTGGATAAGTCTCTTTAGTTTTGTTACAAATATTTTTTCCTACTCTGTGGCTTTCCCTGGCTTATTGATATAATATTTCCTTTAAGGAACAGAAATTCTTAACTTTAAAAATTGAAAAGATTGACTTTCCTCTTTTGGTTTGTGCATCTTGTATCTCATCTAATACTCTTTCTCTACCTTGAGGTCATGAGGATTATTCTATATTAGCATATGAAAGCTTTTCTTATTTAGCTCTGATTCTGTCCTACTAATGGTGTTAATGTCTGTATGTGTGTCATGTGTGTGTGTATGTATGTGTAAAACAAACATGAGTAGATTTGATATTTGGAGTGTGGCGAACAGGGAACACTGAAGACAAGTTAGAAGACATTTGCTCTAGCTTAGCAGGAAGATGATGATAGCTTTGACTTGAGTGGTGAGGGTGGCAACAGAGAGAAATAGGTGGGTTCAGTTGATATTTAGGAGGTAAATTAACATGATTTGATGAAGAATTAAATATGGGGGTGAGGGAGGGGTTTAAGGATGACCCCTAGTGACTCTCTTCTTTGCTGCTACCAACTGATTGCTTTACCCTTCCATGTATTGTTTCTCTTTCATTATTTCTCTCTGTTCAGTTTCTTCCTCCTTGCTTCTCTTGACTCAGCTTTCCTTCTGGGCATCCTTTGGCTTCTACTGCTTCAGATGGCTAACTGCATACAAAGCCAAATAATTTTTCCCAAGAGACTCTGACTGACCAAGGTATTCACCATTTTTCCTGTTCGGGTGGGACTGCCATGGCCAGGCCTCGCATGCTGTGTGCACGCACACTGGCTGACTGCGGGGCTGCTGCGGTGGAAGCCCGGAGTCGGGAGCAGGGCAGCTCACGGAACGCGCATCTCTGACTCTTTCCGTGGCGGCTTTGAGAAAGGCCGTTCCCCTCAGAAGGACGCCGTGAGCAGCTGGCACGTGGCCTGTCCTATGCGTACTGAAGAGCATCGGAAAGAGAAGACACACTAATTTTTCACATACTTCTTTTTCACCAAACCACATTTTTCTTTAATAATGTCTAAGTTATGAACTTGCTTTCTAAAACACACACTTATAATAGAAACTTCTCATGACTATGAAACAACTATGGTCAGCAAATACAACATTTAAAGCTGGTCTCTAACACGTGGAGTTTCATTTATTAATGGTATGCCGGTTAGAGCTTTGACTCTGAGATATTTTGTTTATGCTTAACCATAAATTTGAATTGACAGTCCTATTAATGATGGAATGCAGTTATGTATGTTTATGGTGGAAGAACCAAGTGGATATTTTTGAACCTCATTATATACAAGATAGATTAGTTGTGGAGAATGAAAACAGGCCTTGATGTCATGTTCCATAAAACATGTCAGAGGTGAGGCCAGAGAGAGCACCACAGTGAAATACGAGGAGAAGGTGTGGAGTTGCAAGAGGTTTCATTTAAACACAAGGCTCATGTATTAATATTTTCACTGATTTATTTTCATGCCAATATGTTCGGACATAAATATGGTGATGTGTAATGTATCGACCATAAAAGTCAACATTATTTTTAAAGCTGACTCAGGGAAATAAAACGTTATTGTTACTGCTGCTATACATGGTATGTTGCCCTGTTGAAAAATTAACCTCTCTTGTCCTGCTCCCAACTGAGCTAAATAAGACGGACACATTTCCACAGCTGCCGACCTTTTGTGCATGTTTTGCTTCATGGCCAATGTCCAGTTTGCAGTGGGTCTGGCCCATGGTATGAAGTTAAGGGCATTGCCTATTCAACATTCTTCAGCAAAGGCTTTGCCAAGAATGAAAGAAAACTAATCAGCAAAGCTCTTTGCCTTTTAGAGGATCACAAGTCCTGTGAAACTCCTGGCCAGATACTGTGGTGCCCATAGCTCGTTCAGTAAGTGGGATACACTGAGATAGAGTGCTGAGATTTTAAGGGCTAGAAGGGCCCCTGGGTGCCAGGCACGCACAATCACTTGATATATCAGCAATCTGTTAAATCTCAGGAGGTTAAGTGAGTGATTTGTCCGAGGTCACACAGATGGCGAGTGGCTGAGCTGTATCTGGAATCCAGGTCTCCTGATTCCCTGTCCAGGGCTCTTTCTGCTCCATCTTATCCATTAGGAGCCATGACTGATAACATGAGTCCATAGAGGATATTCCACAGGACCACGCGACTCTGGCTTCCGACCCACCGTCGCACTGAGGCTCCAGATGGCCTGCATGTTGCCAAATCTATGGAAATTTTCTGACCTAACCCTAATGGTTTTTAAAGCCTCTAATCAGCATAGACAGCAGTTAAACACTCCTTGAAGCAGTCTCTGTCTCTCACTTTCTTCATTTGTTAGGACTTCATTGCTAGTGAAAGAAACCCATGGCAAAGGTGCCCAAGCAAGACAGTAACTTACTGACTCGGTTTGCAGTGGATACAGTACGCATCCCTGTTCTGCAGAGGCGGCTCAGGGACACGGTGGTGCACGAGTTCACAGGGTGCTGCCCAGCCTGCTTTCTCGCTGTGTGTTTCCTGGATCTACTTTCTCCAAATTGACTGCATTTTCATATATACTCTCCCCTCATAGTGACAGGATGGCTAGCACAGAATACACTTGTTCATTTAGTTATGTGAAAATTCAGCAGGAAAAATTACATCTCAGGCAGGAAGTCCTGGGATTAGCACTGACTGTTCCCATTGTCTTGCCCCAAACTCGATGTCTCCCTCTGAACCAGCTGTGGCCAGGGGAGTAGAATGCATTGACTGCCATAGGTCTTGGTTAAATGCACCACTCCCAGGACCTAAGAGAGAACTGGCTTCACCCAAATCCCATACATTTAGAGTGAGGTAGGGGTGGTTCTCCTAAAGCATATTTGGGATCCTGTTACAACAAGCCAGCAACTGAATCCTGGACAGCAAAAACAATAAATGCCTATAAGAACTTCTTTGTCATCAGCCTTTTCTAGTATGCCTCTTACTTCACTCTTTTCAGTCTCGCTCACTGTATCTCCCTCCTCAATTTGATCTCTTACACAGTCTGATCTCCTCAGGGCCTGACTCCACGCCTTCTTCCCTTCTGTGCACATACTTTGTCTCAAGGTGATTTCACCCAGTCCACTGAGAAAGGAGAAGATCGTCATAGCCCAGGGGACTTTGAGTCAACCTTGCCTAACATAGTAGATGAAATTGCAGGCCATGGCATTTAATAAGAAACAGCATTTAACGAGAAATCTTAAGAGGAAGGAGATTGTTGACACAAGTGTCTTTGAGGATACAGAGCTGCTCCTTATCCTTTGCTCCAAAGATAAGGGACAAGGTTGAGGAATATTTACAAATAGTGACCATAAAGGCACAAAGAATAAAGTGTATTAGCCGGGTGGGTTAAAAGTCCTGTTAAGGTTAGATCAATATATACTTGCTCTTCTCCATGTGAAATTGAATTTCTGGTTGCTTTGTTTGCTGGGAAGGTAAAGAAATCTCCTGGGATATTTCCTTTCTTTATTATAGAGGTTTATTGTAATCATCTATGGAATACAGCCTTTAGCCCTGAAGCTATGGGTACTGCAAAGCTTGTTTTACATACTTGTTGAGGGGAATTGCATTTATTCACTGCATGTCTGTCACAGGAAATTGTATATATTAGAATATGTCTGGGTGGAGATTGGATTTATGTACTTAAACTGTCATTTGCCCATCAGCAGTGTTAATGACCTCGCTAACTTTATTCCGTAACTCCATTTCTACATAAATTCACAAACCCAGTTTCTGGTCTGAAGCCATTAGTGCCCTTTGTCTTGGCTTTCTTGTTATAGATTTATTCGAGAAAAATTTTGTGATTCTAGAAGAATAATTTCTACACAGTAGGTGAAGTTTGTTTTCTGCATACCATCCATGTCTCTATAACTGCCTAGCCAATACCTATAGCCCAGTTCTCCGCCTGAGCTCCAGACTCATGTATCCAACTACCTATTTTGTACTTCCTGGATACTTTACATATTTCACCATCCTAATGTGGCTGAGAATGAAATCCTAATTTCCTTTTGTTTTTTTCCACCCAATCTGTTTCTCTGCTCAACATTGTTCATCATTTCAAATGGATAAAGAAGATGTGGTACATATACACTATGGAATACTATTCAGCTATAAGAAAGAAACAAATTCTACCATTTGCAATAACATGGATGGAGCTGGAGGATATTATGCTCAGTGAAATAAGCGAGGTGGAGAAAGACAAGTGCCAAATGATTTCCCTCATTTGTGGAGTATAACGACGAAGCAAAACTGAAGGAACAAAATAGCAGCAGACTCAGAGACTCCAAGAAGGAACTAGTGGTTACCAAAGGGGAGGAGTGTGGGAGGGAGGGAGAAGGGGATTGAGGGGTATTATGTTTAGTACACATGGTGTGGGGGGGTCACCAGGAAAACAGTGTAGCACAGAGAAGGCAAACAGTGAATCTGTGTCATCTTACTACACTGATGGACAGTGACTGCATTGGGGTATGGGTGGGGACTTGTTAATATGGATAAATGTAGTAACCACATTGTTTTTTCATGTGAAACCTTCATAAGACTCTATATCAATAATACCTTAAGAAAAAAAAACACATTGTTCATCATTTCAATAAATGGCATGGTTTCCCCAAAGTCCACTTCCTGACGCTCATTCAGTCTGTGTTATTCTGAAGCTGAGTCTGGGCCTCGGACTCAAATCACTAGTCCATCTCCTTGAAAGCCTGTCAGTCATGTCATGCTCTTACCCTTCACATCTTAGATAAAATGTCATGTTCTGAGAGGGTTTTTACTATTTAAAATAATTGGTGCTATAGTTCCTTATTATAGCACCCTATTTCTATATTTTTCACAAAATCTGCTTATCATTTGTCTTGGTTTTTGTTTGTCTCCCGCTAAAATGTAAATTAATTGAGGTAAGGGACTTGTCTGTCTGTGTTGCTTTTTATATCCTTGGGCTTACCGGTGCCTTGCACGTAATAGGCACTCAACATATCTTAGCTGAATGAGGGATTTCCCTGTTTATTCTCTCAGAAAGGCAGGAGACAAGAGGCTTGTTCTGCTGGGGGTCATTCCATCTCTCCCACCCTGAGGACAGACTTTATTACTGGATTTATACTGGATGACAGGCTGGCCTCTGAGACAGTGGCTGTTGGGCAGCTACCATCACGGATGGGCATAAAGAGAAATAGCTAGAGACCTCTGCCCCCCAGGCCCTGGCTCTGGGCACGTTGGGCTTCTCTATAGCTCCTTCTCTTTAGCGTCCTTTTTAGGAGCTATTGGTGCTGAGGTAGAACATCCCAGTCTCTTGCTCACAGGTCTTTATTCCTTTGATACGAGATTGCATTCCTGAGAAGGATGAGTAAAAAGCATCTATTATTGATTCCACAGGCAACTTCTCACACTGCTCTTGGAAAGTATGTCTGTGCCATGTGGAAATGAATACATAAAAGGAAAAAAAGAGTGAATTATGGCTTGTCCTCATCTTCAAAAGTGATGCATTAGTATGGACTGACTCCCTATTCACAACTTTATGAGTTGTTTTGTGATGATTGACCAAGCCTTTTTGGTGTTTCTGCTGTTTTTTGGTGACTGTATCAGTCAGCTTTCACTAGGTTATGCTGCAGTGACAAAGAACCCTAAAATCTTCATGACTTACAACAACAAAACTTGTTTCTCATTCACAGTGTGTCCACTTTGAGTCAGGTTCACCTCTTCTTCATCCTGGGAGCCAGGCTGAAGGAATGCACCCAATCTGGGACATGCTTGTCTCATAATAGAGGGAAAAAGAAAGAGATAGAAGAAAGATGCAAAAGTTTTTAAAGCTTCTGCTTAGAAATGGCATCCTTTTCTTCCAGTCACATGTCATTGGCCAAAGCAAGTCCTACAGTCAAGCCTGACATCAATGGGGAAATTTAATCCTCTCAGAGGCAGGCAGAGCCAGGGATTGATATGTTAATATTATCTTCCACAGAAACCTTCTAATGACCTAAAGAACTGAGGCTGAAAATTTTTGGCAATGTCTAATGAATGAAAAATTTAAAAAGAATAAATATTTTTAACTGTTATGGTACATTAGCATTATGTACAAGCCATGTAATTCAGGACAAAGAACATGAATTAGAAGATCTGGGGTCTTCATATGCTAGTAGTTTATTGTGTGAGCTCGGACAGGTCATTTATTACCAATATCTCCCATTTTTGCAAAACAAGGGATTTAAATTAGATGATCTTCAAGTTCCTTAGAAATCAAAACTTCTATGCTCTTTCAATTCCAAGTACATGCTGGGTGGTGTGTCTAAGCGACAGTGGTGGCCGTATTGAGGACTTGATTTATGGGATGTCTTAGGATGTCACAAAGCATTTCTCTGTGCTAGTAGGCAAGCAGGGAGATCTAAGGCCTTCCCCCCCAGTCAACATTAGACGGAAAGGATTCTGTGCTTAATGTCTTCACTCTGAAGCCTTCCCACTCGCCCCCATGGGACTACTGTTCAGTTTAGAAGGATTTTTCATTCTCGGTTCACTTAGCCAAAGGGCAAGTTCTGACAAGGTGGCTGTTTGAGTGATGATGAAAAAAGCGTCAAGCAGTAAGATGTGAATGGAAATCCTGACTCCAGTCTGGACCTAAACTGTTGGTTTTTGGAACAAAATAATTAAGAAGAAAAAACCCAGACTGAAAATCTCATCTGTCTGCAACTAATTCTATAGAACTCTTCATGTTGGATAAGCCTCAGGGGCCTGAGAAACTTGTCAGCAAGATGCTAACCTGAACCTGTCAAGATTTTTTTTCCTCTCAGTACATCTATTCCCATTTCCCTTGCTATTTAGGTCTCTTGGCATATATCTTAAATTAGAAACACTCAGCTCTTTCAATCAGATTTTCAGCTTAGATCAGACCCTGCAGAGCTTTAGCCACTGAATCAAAAAGTTGACCAAGTTCTGGTTGACCTCTATGTGCCCATTTTTCATCTCAATATAAGTAATTTCATATATTTTTGAATATGTGCTCTGAAAATAGTGACTTTGAACTATTCCCTGTAACTTAAACATATCTCTGTCATTGTTATCATGACTAGCCATCAGGATATTAGTTCAATTTAGCCGACTAATTTCCTCTAATGTGTTAAAACATTTTACATAGATTTTGTCCCTCAGGGAAGCTTTCACCTATGTGCATCAGGAGATAGATAAACATAAGGATGTTCACTGAACTGTTGTTTGTGATTGGAAAAAAAAAATGCCCAAATATCCACCAATAGGAGAATTAAGTTATAATCATCCAATATTCATGCAGCAGTTAAAGTGAATGAACTATAACTACATGCATCAATATGAATATATCTTAAAAACATGTTAGGTAGAAAAAAGCAAGTTGTAGAATTATATAGTATGACATCATTTATTTAAAGTTTAAAAATGCACAAGACTGCAAATTATGTATAGATACACATATTTATAAAAAATAAAATGTAAAGGAAGGATACATAAGAATTTTAGAATAATGGTTACCTCTGGGGAAGGAGGGGAAGAAATGCACAGGGGTAGTAGTTTATGTCTGTAATGTCTTATTTCTCAAAAACCCCCAAACTCAAAACAAAAAACACTGAATATTGTAAGAGGTTAACCTTGGCTAAATCATGGTGGTAGACATGAAAGTATTTGTCATGGTTTTTTATGGCCTTTGGTGTATGGGAAATATTTAATGATACAATAGTTCATTCGCTTCCCCATCACCCCCCTTTTTCTCCTACCAACCTCACAGAGATGTAGTAGCCTTGCATGTGAAAAACACTCTAAAACACTGGGTTTACTTCATGTGGTTTGGAGAAGGTGACCTCTTCTTTCTTTTTAATTTAGAAACATCACCTCAAACTGCTATTCGAGAGAGGTTTTGAAAAAGAGCTGGACAATAAGGGCCTTTTTGTTCATAGAGATTTGTTTCATGTATCCCTGAGGCCCTTCTCCTACTTTTGCCTCAAAACCCTCCCATGGCCTCCTGTTGCCCTCAGAATGAAGCCCCAGACGGCCCGCAGCCCTGCACCACCTGGTCCCAGCTTCTCCTAAGCCTGTGGGACTTTTCTCTTCTCCCACCACATTCCCTCTTCTCTCACAGAGAACGATCTTTACCGGTCAGAAGACCCTTTGCCGGGGTCTTCACAGGTCAGGAGCTCTGCCTGGCTTACAGTTATCCCTCATGACCCTTCAGCTCTAAACTCTGGGTGCTTCTTTAAGGATGTCTTCCGTCTCCCCCACACTGGGGTCTGCATTGGTCTCTTTCTCTGCTGGGCCCCCAGTGCTGGGTAAACTTCCTAGGAAGCATGACAATACATATTTGTTAACTCTAACTTACCTGAAATTAGAATTGTTGAGATTAAATGAATTCGGTTACTTTCTTAACACCCATTTTATGGCAATATGTCTATTTATGCTTGCTGCGTTTTGCTATATGTAAGACTATAAAAGGTATAAAGTTAATTATCTTACCAGATTAATAGAAATTCCTACCATGTTCTTAGGATGTATCTAAATTTAATTTTACTTAGTGATGCCTAATGTAAAGGGAATCATGAATTAAGTGTAAGCAGTTATTTTCAAGTCAGTTACCTGTAAAATAGATGATCTGTCCTCCAACTCAGGAGCATATATCGGTATATAACAATTCCTAAGAACATCGGTTGAGTTTAACATCACTATTGGCAAGCACTATCCATGGGAGGGAAGTCACTGAGATGCATTCCAGGGAAGTAGAAGTCTATCTAAAGCAGGCTTGTTTTAAAGCAGAGTTTATTTACTAAAGTAAGGATAATTTTTTGATAGTTTTTTTGTATGAGGCAGTTCTTTAGAAAAGACTCACAGAGTGGTGTCAGAACCCTGAGCTTAACAGCACAAGTGACAATTTATATAGCAGTTCTCTTGCTTTTGTGTTAGGGGTTGAAAGTCTGCAAATCTTAATAGGTCTGTCTAATAACATGTTAATAACTCACAAATTGCTGGCTTTGGACTACCGACCTTGAGTGAAAGAGCCTTCATAAATTATACATGTCTGACAAATAGGTGATACATTTTTCAAATCTCATGAGCTCTTCAGAATCAAGTCTGCTCTGTAGAGATAATTAAAGAAAATCAATGTATGTTGATTTGATAGATATTTGGCTTGAAAACACATTCTCTGAGCTGTCTCAGACAATGTGGCGCCCAAGCTTCAAGACCACTGTTCTCTGAAGGCAGTGTGAGGAAGGGGCTTGGTGGGCTTGAGTGTGCTGGGTGCACGGCTTCTTGCTCCACACGCTGAGTTCTCACCTTGGTGGTGGCCGTGACCCTACCTCCCCACAGAGCAAGGGCAGTTGACTTGACCTCCGATCTCTGTTTCCTTCCCCAAGTAAAAGAGTGTGACCCTGTTTTAGTTTCACCGGGACGGTGGGAGGCTCAATTCATCAATGTTTGTAAAGTGCTAGGAAGATGAGAAGTGCTATATCCATTCTAAGCAACATTATTGATTCAGTTTTTTTCCTGTGGTTAATATAAAATTCTCCACACATCAGATAATGGCTCAGCATCGCATAAGCAACCAAGAACTGCTGGCAGCAGAGACGTGGCCTTTGTTTTCCCCTAGGAAAACTGATGTCTGTAAAATGCCTTCAGTTTCTCTGAAAACACATTATTACATGATTTAGCTGATTATATTGTTATTGTATTTTTATTTGCCTATCAGAGTATTTTCTTTTTATTTGTTTGGTTTGGTTTGCTTTTCAGTAACTATCTGCAATCTTGCTGAGCCCAGTAAATGCTTTACATCATGCAACGTCTAGATTGGTGAAAATTTTGCTTATCCATTTCAGATAATTCTGTTCATCAAGTAATAGGGAGACACACACATATATGTATGTGAATATATGTATACATATATATGTAAAATATATATGTATGGTGTGTGTATATATATACATATATATATACACACAATATAAATATAAAATGCTAATTGGCATTATTCATAATGCATAATCCTACTCATTAAGTAACAGGGATGTATGTATATGTACACATAATTACATCTGTATAAATATATATATAGCATGTTAAGATACTTATCCATGTCTGCATTATTATTCTACTCAAATAATAAAACATGATAAGTAACTACTAATTAAGACATTTAGCTAATTACCATTCTTGAAAAGATTTCAAGAATTGCATTCCTGAAATTACTTTCTATAGGCATTTAAAAAACATATGAGGAATCTAGGTCAGTTACTTTATTATTATACTTAAAAAAGAAACTTAAACGGCACAATACAGCTGGATCACCTAGCTTAGTATTCATCAGACTTGGTTCTGAATCACTTTTTCATGCTTCCTAATTCCAAACAAGTCTCAAAAGATGAAAGATTGAACACCACCAGTTATTGTAAAATAGAACTTGCAGAGGACTGTGAAGATTGCATTGAAGGTGAGGACTCTCCTTTGGGTACCTAGGGTCTGGTTTGTTAAAAAACAGAAACAAAACTGTTTCTATTGGTATTATGATTTGTGGCTTTTAAAAAGTCTTTATCATCCCATGACACATATTGGAAAATGAAATCAGTTTCATTTCCAGATGAGATTATTATGCCAGCAGCATCAGTGTGTGGGGTTTATGCTCAGAGAAGCCACTCAGCGCTGCTCAGGTGTCCTCTGTGCACTTTCCTCCCTCCAGCCTGTCCTGTGGGCTTGGGCCGCAGTAACACAGGGGTCGGTGCATCTGACTGGGGGTGGCACAAGCAGAAACTTGTGTCTGGGTTGGGTTTGTACGGAGACTTCTTGCTTAGTCTTTAGGAGTTCAGACACACTTAAAAAAAAATCCACTGTCAAGAATAGTGAGTTCTTGACCTGGATGGGATGAGCAGGTTTCACTCCAGATAGTGGTTTTTGGTAAGAGAAACGGGTGCTGTCAGATTTGAGGTTTTTAGTCATTGAAAAATCAGGGCTGAATCTGAGGATTATTTCCATTTCCACTCCTGTTTCTTGGCCGCCAGCCCTCCCATTGGTGCAGACATAGCTATGTTTAGTGGATTTTTGTACCAAGTCCCACAGTGGCATGCCTCAGGTCCCTGAGCCCAGCATACAGGGGGACCATAAATCACTGTAATTGCCTTTCATTAAGACCCTTTCGATCTTACCTACTTTACCTAGTAGGGCAAATTCTTACTTCCTTATTCAAAAGCTTTCTCTTGATAATAGGTGATGACAATGTGTTTCTTCATCTAAGCCTGTCTGACACCTATAGTTCCCAAGGAGCAAAGTTCCCCAGGTCAATACTGGCGATCTTGTTTTCTTTTTTTAAATAAAGATGTTGGGAAGATTGAGCCCTACTATTTCTTTCAGTGCACAGTGTTTTTTGAGTCTACATGGCTTTTGAATTTCATTGCTTAGATCTTACTGCCTTGCAGAGTAGAAATTCCATGATTTTCCCCAACCGCTCTCCTCTTGCATCAGGACAGGTCCACACCGAGAATCTTTCTCCCGCCTCCTTCATTTGTTGACATACAGAAGGTCAGAGCCACGCAGCTGTTTGCCAAGCGAAGACCCCGCTCCACTCCCGAGCACCTGCAGCAGCCCCGGCGGTCGGCGCAAAGCCTCGTGGGAGCGACGGCGGAGGCGCCCGGAGCCCGCGCCCGAGGGCGACCCCGGCGAAGGCGCGCTCCAGTCCGGGGCCCCAGCGGCCTTGGGAGGAATCTGCTCCCTGGAAGGCGCGCTCCGGGGCGGACGGGCAGGTACTGGGTCTCCGTTCCGGGGCGTGCGCTCGCCTCAGAGCACGTGTGCTGGCGCCCGGCGCGCGCTGCCCTCAGGCCCGTGTGGCTGGGGTGCGAAGGTCCCCGCGGACGGAAGCCGGGGCGGCCCGGGTTCGGGAGGAACGCGCGCCCGCGGTTGCCTCTGCGTTGCCTGTGTCCCGGCCAGGTCTTAAGGGAGCTGCAAATCCCCGAGGCGGCGGCAAGGCTGGCCTAGGGCGGAAGAGCCGCTGGTTCCCGTCAGGGAGCCCGGCAGCCGAGGGACACGTGTGCGGCTGCCATCGGCTTGTCCTCCTACCTCCCAATCCGGGGGCTGCAGGTGGCGGGTGACTCCCGCGCGGACGGTAAGCTTTCTCAGGAGATTATGAAACTCGGCATTTTGGTCGCAATGACCGTGGTGGGCTCTAGTTTAGAGTCCGGCTATCTTTTTTTTTTTTTTTTGGTATGACATTAGAAAATGGACTTCTTGCTGTGATTTACTTTTTCTTGATCCTTCTGGGTTGGTATAACAGCTTGCAGATTGGCAGCTACAGATCGGAACGTGGCCCACAGATTTACTTGATTGCAGAGGATTTAGCATTTTCGGGGAATTAGTTCCTGGTGAGCAAGTGGGAGGTTTCACATAAAAGTGATTCCTTCTCCGTATCCCCCCCACCCGACCCCCGCTACGTTACGTGTGCTAATTGTGTAGCCCATTTTCCCCTTGTCCCTCCCTTCCCGGCCACCCTCCCCAGTCCCTTTCCCTTTGGTAACTGTTAGCCCATTCTTGGGTTCTGTGAGTCTGCTGCTGTTTTGTTCCTTCAGTTTTTTCTTTGTTCTTATACTCCACAGATGAGTGAAATCATTTGATACTTGTCTTTCTCCACCTGCCTTATTTCACTGAGCATAATACCCTCTAGTTCCATCCATGTTGTTACAAATGGTAGGATTTGTTTTCTTCTTATGGCTGAATAATATTCCATAACATCTTACTATGCTGATGGACAGTGACTGCAATGGGGTATGTGGTGGGAACTTGATGAAAGGGGAGTCTAGTAAACATAAGGTTGCTCATGTAATTGTATATTAATAATAGCAAAAAAAAATGTGATTCCTTCTCTTGCAGTCAGTTTTGGTTTGATGACCGTCAGCTAGCCCTGGGCAATGGCTGCCTTTCTTAGCTGAGTCGTGTGCTTACCAATTCATCGTTGCCCACCTTTGTCCAGTTTTGTTCATTGTCTTCTTGGCCCTGGAGCACATTTGAGCTTGTGACCCTTAACACAGCAGGCACACTTCTCAGCGTCCCCTTTGACTCCATGAGCGTGGTCTGGCTGTCCCACTCTAAGCGACCCTGTGTAGCAGCTCTGTTTCCTTCCTGGGGAAGAGCTCTGTGCTTTATTGCTCTACACCTCCTCGCAGGTGAAGGTGTTGGGAAGCTGAGTGCTGACTCCTGGTAACTGCTGGGAATCTACTGGCAGCTCCTGCTGAGTGCAGCTGCTGGTTCTGAGTGCTGCAGTGCACGGACCTGGCCCTGGAGCCCTTTGCTCTGCTCCTGAACTCCTTGGAGGTGAGCTCAACTGCAGCCTCCAACCAGGGCCAAAGAAGTAGGTTTTTTTTTTTTTAAATCCTCTTGGAGAACTGTGGGCCTTCCCCATAATGTTATAATAACAACAGATTTGTTGTATATATATTTAAAAAGACTTATTATAAATTATTCCTTTACACTTGACGACCACCTTAAGTAGGCATTTTTATTGCTTCTGTTTTGCAAATAAGCCTCAGAGAAGGCTCAGAGCACCTGCCCCAGGTCTCAGTCATTCAGCTCAGCAGGGTTTTAGGGAGATCCCCACCTACCTTTTTTTAAAAAATCTGCACAGTGCAGGCCACAATTTTAAGCTTGAACATTTTAAATGTGTATGTCTATAGTTCAGTTTAGTACACGGGAACATCAGGGTTAGTGTTCACATTCACCCTTTCAGTGAACAGCCCATTAACGGAACCCAAGGAGGAAAAATCCCCAGTACTGCTTACACCTGTACATTTCTCAATCTCAACTTTCTGCATCCTAAACGATTAAATATTAAAAATAAACAAATTTTTAGTAACAAATCTTTAGCATTTCTAAATACTCAGAGATTTGGAAACCATCCTCACAGTTTTTACCATACCTACATACTGTTATATTCTTAAATGTTTCTGATTCAAATTTAAGTTGATACATATGTGTGTATGTATATATATATATATATATATATATATATATATATGTATAATGTGTAATACAACAGCCTTGGAACAGAATCACTGGGGGACTTGTAACACCTGTGTAGTTGTCGCAATCTGTCTCATCTGCCTAGGGTTTTGTGTGGAGGTGGGCAGACGTGGCGCTTTGGCAGATACGGGATATGCTGAGTGCATATAATGAGCCCTGTTCTTATGGCGATCCTGCCTGGCTTTGTTAAGAGATCTAAGTTCATCCCTGTTTGATAACCTCCACCTCCAAGAGCTCACAATAGGAACTGCCATGTGAATATTTTCTCTGATCCAAGAAGTTAACTTGATTGGTTTCCTAGATGGTAGGAAAATATCCTTCATTTCTTGAATATTGAATTTAAATGTATTCTAGAGTTATAGCACTAATTCATTTATTTTATATACTTAGACTTTGAGCCTTTTGAACTCAAGCAAATTAATGCCCATCATAAGCTAGTTATTAATTTGAGTAAAAGGTCTTGATATTTTTTTAAAAATAGATTTCAAGTACTGAAGAAAATGTGAGAAAATTTTTGTGTATTTATTTTTAAAAATCTGGGGACCGAAAGCAGCATTAAAACAACAGGAATTTTGTGGTTTATGTGCTAGAAATTCACACTGCCTGGATCCCAGTATCTTCCCAGGCACTGACTTTATTAATAGAGTAATGCGTGCAATCCATCTTATAAGATACAGGACACCAAGAGCTCGGGAGATGCCCTCTGGACTACCTGGAGAGAGGAGAGCTCTGATGGCTCAGCCAGTTGTATGTAACAGCTTTGCCCTCTGAAGACCAACAAAACAATCACTGTGTCACATTTCTTGGTACAGTTTTTGAAAAGCTTATATAATGTTATTTAAATAGTTTACTTATTATAATAAGCCATTGTGGTTTCTGAAAAATTATTTGTAATTTGGGAGTGATTATATTTTTTAAATATGTGCATTCAGTCCCGAATAGCTCTCAGAGGCTGTGCTGCACACATAAATACCAGGCTGCGTGCAGCCAGGGCTTGGATTAATAGACCATGGAGGGCTGTTTATATGGAGACTTTAACTACATATTATTGTTATTTCTAAATTGTATTAATAATAATATCCTACACACATCCAGTGTATGTGTGACATTTTACTGTTTTATGGAGTGCCATTGCAAACATCACCTCATTTTTTCACAACAATCCTGGGAGAAAAATTGGGATGTTCTTAAGTGCTGACACGGAAGTCCTTTGCTGGAGATAAAGTCCTGGTAATGCTGGAGAAGACAAAGATGCTATAGAAACAAAGGCATTCTTTTTGCTATGTTTTTGGCTAATGTCATAGAAAGTGTTCAGATTGGTTTTGGACATATTAGTCCCCAGGGAGAATCGTATAGTTGTATCTGGAAATTGGTAGGAGGAAAAAGAAAGCAAAATATCTGAGTGCTTTCTTGGAGGAAAAACTGCAAGATTAAGGGAGAAAACTACCTTCACAGCAATTAGTAATGAACCCTAGGGTTCTCTATTGAACACTTCTCTATATCCCTCTTGTTTAAAAATGCTTTTCTGTATTCCTCTTGTGCCACTTGTGGTAAAATCTGGAGAATCAAGTAAGCATATAGAGACAGAGGAAACAGACTGTTTTGGTATTATAATCAATAGTGATTAAATCTGGACTCAATTTATGGAATATTTTGGGCTTTCTGTTTTACCAACAGCAACATGGGAACTCAGAGACAATAAACTGTGTGGTATATTGATAGCCAAGCTGGAATAGTGAACCCAGAACTCTGGATTCCTGGAATCTGTGCTGAGAAATATTTAAATAATTTATCATAATGATTATTTCTACAGGATACAACTCCGGGATTAAATGCTAATTTTATTTGACTTACATAAAGGGGAATTATGACTGCAGTTACTTTTAAAGAGCTCCCTGGGTTTTCTGGGAGTATCTGAATTAACAGTAAATTGAGCGCCATTACTTATTAATGGGACCCAGCTGATTTATTGCTGGTGTATCTGGCAATTAGCCATTCTGCATAGTGTCTTCTGTTTGGCCATTACTTTTTCACTATTGAGTGCAGGCTCCAGGATGAGCACCCTAACCAGTGGGGAAGTCCGCCTGTCAGCCTAATAGGGTCCTGCATCATCTTAATGGTGAGTTATGATCTGTCTTGAAGGATATTTGGACACACTTAATATCTTTTGGATGACAACCATTGGAGCCATAAATGAAAGTACATGTTGTCATTGAACCACTAAAAATCTTTATTCGTCACCAGACAGCCATTATATTATATGGATCTCTTAGGCTATTTCTTTTATTTTTTAAAATTATACAATTACTTTTAGCTTCTGTGGCACTTATAGAATGTATTGCTGAGAGCGAACTGTAGCACAGCAAATTATGGCCAATAGTATTTATTTGCAAGAGTCACTTTGAGGGTGCCTAATTTGTCCTCAGGAGAAATATTTTTTGCTCAGCTTGCAAAATGTTGTAATAAAAATTGGTGATTGATGTTGATTATAAGATTAAATGGTTGGGCCACAGTGGCCACCATTGTAAATCAAAGCAACCCAAAGTTTTGACTGGCCACTAGAGAGGGGTCTAAGTGGGAGCATTTTTTTTTAATGAGTCAATGTATTCAAGTCTTTATAGTATTGATTCCTAAAGTTTATTTCTGCTGTATTTAAAACACCATTCTACAGAGTTTTAAATAATTTTCTAATACAATTTGGTTTTACTTATCTAAGCATGCAGGAGTTGAAGAAAATACATGAATATTTGCTTCTTAGAGGGAAAGCAATTTAAGGGTTGGTGAGGGTGTGGAGTTGCTAAATCCAAGTTAACTGCCTGACTCTTTGGAGAATGTTATATTTGGTTGCTCAGAGTTAATTTCTCCTTCCTAAATAATTCCCTAGAGGATGGACCCCTTCCCCATCATCTGTAGTCCAACGCCATCCTTTACCGTCCAAGGGGCTAGTCCCTGACCTGCCAAGGCCCCTCTGTGGAATCTGACTCTTGAGTAGAGGGAGAGACACTGGATAGTCTGGAGTCCTTATTTCCGATCTGCTCAGAATGTGCTGGTCACTCCCGTTTTGTGGCCATCTGAGTGACAGTAGTTTTCCAAGTCTGCTTCTCCTGTCTTTGACAGTTCTGGGAGTCCCATGATAGCATCTAATAAATCTCCCCTTGTTTAACCAAACCAGAGTGGTTGCTCTTGCATAGAACAAAAAGCCTTAATACACAAATTGGATACCTGTAAACCCACAGGAAACAGAGGATTTCTGACTGTGAATATTTATTCATTTATTTATTCACTTACTCACCAAAAATTTATCGAGCACCTACTATGTATTAGGCACTTGTTTTGACACTTGGGAAACAGTGAATAAAACAAATAAAAATCTGTGCTTTCATCTAATTTGCATTCTAATAAAGGGAGACAAACTATAAGCAAAATAAGTTAAATATATAAATATAGCATAAATATTATATATATTATATGATACTTATAAGTTATGTATAATATAAATATATATAATATATATCTAAATATATGAATAAATACATGATATCTATGTTAGGTAGTGGCAAGTGCTTTGCATATAGAAAATGTTTCCCTTATTCTTTCTTTGTTAAAGATCCTTGAATCAAATAAGCCCATTCGGGGGTGGTTCATGACCTGGAATGACCTAGACTGAGGCGCTCTCATACCTTGCTCCAACACATGTCTGCATAGCTGTCCAAGGGGTTTCAGCTGGGGTCTGAGTAGAGGACCTCTCTAGCTGAGTGGGGATGAGTGTCTGGCAAAAGCAGAGAACTAGAGAAAGGGAGACTTGGGCTAGGCATGGAAGGGTCAGGAATTGAGTATGGGCTATAGTCTTGATAGGGAGAGATTCTTCCCTTTGGAGCTCTGCCTGGGCTCAGGTTGGTAGAAGACGGGCAATAAGATCGAATCAAGGAATCTAGGGGACTTGGGCAGGTGGCCTAGAGCAAGGATACAAGCCCGTCTGTGGTGGGGAAGGGGAGTTCAGGTCAGAAAGGGAAGGAAGCCTCTCTCACAAGAAGGATTGTGTAGAAAAATCAGGGTCGCAGATCTCAGAACCTGTCTGTACTGGCATACATATGGGGTCTGCTACCACAAACATGATGTTTTCTTTTACTTGGCATCTACTGTAACATTAGAAGAGAGAGATGATCTTTGGGTAACCATTGCCCTTGGATTTCTACAATAAGATTTAAGATTCCTTAATGGTAGTCTTGCAAAAGTACCAAGGTCACTGCTAAAATGAAAGTAATCTGTTTTTCTCAGAGGTATCCACGAGACTTTTTGGAATAGCACTGAATTTTAAGACACAGTCATGGAAAAGTGATCACATTTACACTGTTAAGAAGGGAGTTTGAATAATATAAAAAAGTTTTATACCTTCACTGATTGGGTATAGCTGGAGATAGATGGCTTTTTGGACAAAGCAAATGGATGAGAATAAATGAAAGAAGAAGAAAAGATCTGGAGGAATCATACTGGACCCTGATGGAGAATGCATTTTTGAAGGAGTTCAGAGATTGCTACCTAGGTGCCTAGCATGGAATCTGACAGCTTCACTTGGGAATCACGTTATTCTGGAGTGTGCAACAGATTATTTTCTGAAACATGCTTACGTACTTGTGGCGATTTTTTCCTTTATTTTTGGTAAGAAACCCCAGCGTATTTAGAACTGGATATTTCTTTAAGTTTATGAAAAATTTGGCCATTGTCATAGCCTGAGACCTGGTCGTAAAGGGGAACTCTGATTCTTGGGTGTCTGTTGAAGCAAGAGAATCCCCAGCATTTTTAACCTGATGCTTTTTTCTTCACTGAAGAAGAGAGGCAGGCAAAAGGGCGCCATCATGATGGTTTTTATTCTGACCATTAGGGGAGTATTGGCTGATGCCATGGGAAGGACAGAGGTTAGGAGGCAGAGGCCGCTGGGAAAGAATTCATGTTTCTGCGGAGGGCGCTCACAGCCGGACTCTGCCAGAGATGTGGAAAGGCTCAGAGAAATGACAGGTGCGAGCGCTTCAGTGGAATGGTACGCGGGGGGGGAGGATGGTCCAAGGCACTGGAGGCTCACCAAGATGTAGTTGTGACTCTCAAAAGGTGGTGCCGAGTGGGGGCTTGGAGGGCCCACTCGGTAATCTCCATTAGCTCCCTACGAAGTCCTGATAGTGGGAGTCATAATAAAATACTACTTATTGATATGGATAATGGGTATATTATTAATCTCATTTAAAGTGTGAATGCATTGAATGCATATGAATCTATTTTTGTTGTTCTGTAACAAACTCTATAGGTTAAAAATATATTTGCTTATTATTATTGCCATCTTAATGTAAGACCCAGGCCTTTTTTAGTGAGATTGCTACCATCCCTAGGCCCCTTACAGTTCGCAACCGTCTGTGGTTGTCCGGTGCTGAATAATCTGAAGGAGCAGATGGAGGTACCTAAAGAAACAGAGTTCAGATTTTTAGAACATATTTATGAAATAAGAGAAGTGAAAGAGACGGTAGATGCAAGGGCAATGCTGAGATGGTAGATGCAAGGGCGATGCTGAGATGGTAGATGCAAGGGCAACGGTGAGATGGTAGGATACATCTCTAAATATGGTGTCATAGAAGCCGAGATCCTAGATGAGCTGAAACTTGGGAAAATGACAAGGACAACAAAAGATTTTTTAAAAGCCATGTCCAGAACAAATAAAAGATGGTTAGCATAATGTTGATGGTTTAGCAAAAGATCTTGTCTTTTCAATTCATGTATATATGAAGAATGCTCTTTGAACATAAAAGGGTTGAATAGACAGTGGTAAAAGGTTGTGGGGGGGCTGGTGGGGACAGGGGCTGAAGTTGGGACGTAGTATTACAAAAATAATTCTGGCTTTTTGAAGTAGTTGTGTTACATTCAGGGCCACAGAAGAACTACCCTGTGAGTTCCCCGAGCTGATGCTCGTTAATGACAAAGGAATTATTCTGGTTCTAGATTATAGATGAGGGAAGTCCGATGGTCATAGTCAACTTGGACTTCAGCAAGGCACGAGACAGTGCTTCTTCTGATAGCTTCTGTCAGTTTATATATTTTGTAAGCATTTATTGATCTCTTACTGTCTTAGTCCGTTCAGGCTGCTGTAACAAAATACCATAGACTGGGTGGCTTATAAACAACAGTAATTTATTTGTCACAGTTCTAGAGGCTGCAAAATCTAAGATCAAAGTACTGGCAGATTCATTGTCTGGTGAGAGCCCTCTTCATGGTTCATAGATGACTGTTTTCTTGTGTCCTCATGATGGAAGAGAGAGAGAGAGAGAGCTCTCTGGGGTCTCTTTTACAAGGATACTAACACCATTCGTAAGGGCTCCACCCCCATGACCTAATCACTTCCCCAAAGCCCTGTATCCTACTACCATCATATTGGGATTAAGCTTCAAAATAAGAAATTTGAAGGGACATAACATTCAGTCCATAGCATTTACTCTGTGTAGGATTCAAACATGAATGTGATACTCTGTTGAAGAATTCATAGGCTGAGTGAAAGCTAACGCAAAAATAAGTAATCATGATATCAAAAAGTAGTTGGCAAACTATGGTCTATGGACCAAACCTGTCCTGACACCTGTTTTGTAAAGTTTTATTAGAACACAGCCATGCCCATTGATATATATATGTTGTCTATGGTTGTTTTCATGCTAAAATGGAAGAGTTGAATTGTTGCAACAGAGACTGTATGATCTGCAAAGCCAAAAATATGTACTACTGGCCCTCTACTGAAATTTTGCTAACCCTGATATAAGGCAAAAATTGCTCTTAGGAATCATACTCAAAATGCTGTGGAAACATGGAGGGAAACTCAATTAATTGTGGTGGTGGGGCTGTGTTTAGGAAAGCTTCAAAAGATGGAAGCAGTTGAGTTGCACCTCAATGATATGATGGAACTTCTAGAAGAGGGCATAACCCTCTCCTTCTCTTTCTGTCTCTCTATGTCCAGTGTCCTCATTGTTCCCTCTCTCATTTTGTTAAAGTTGACTTTTCAGTATTTCATAAAGGTTTGACTCTGTGCGCTCCATGTTCTAGTCATCTTGGATGTCAGCAAAAGTCTGTGAGGTATAAGGGCAGGAAGTGGCATTACTGTGATGAAGTCGGTGGTCAGCAAATTCCTCATTTTAGTAAGCGGATACCTAGAGAAGGGGCTAGAGTGGTACCTGGAAAAGGGACCTCAGGGTGAGGTTACAGTCACTCCTTGAATCCACTCTTGTTGCAGTCAGATGTTCTTTTGGGGCATAGTTTTTTAGACCAGCATGGCTCTGAAACTTTTTGAACTCCCATGCTGTAGCACATATGGTTATTTCAAATTGGTGAATTTCATTAACTTTATTTTTATACAGCCTGCTTCTGAAGCTACTATCTTGTAATTCTAACTTAGTTCCTTTTGAAGTTTTCTTTCCACCTCCCACATAAGCTGAAAGGAAAGGTAACATAGCAGGGGTGGCTCCCTGGTCTCTGTTTGTCCCAGGTACCATTTTACCCAATCAGTGGGATAATTTTTTCTAATCTCCTTTTAGCAACTGATAGAGAATCTCCTTCTCTTTTCCATCTTGCTAGGTGCTACTTGAAATTTGCAGATAGTTTAAGTACAATGGTTAAATGTGCTCATTAACTACTTCACTGAAGCTGGAACCCATAAACTTTGTTCAGAGCACAAACAACTTTCTGTTACAGGGACCATATCTCTTCCAAGTAACAAATCCAGGCTTAACCAGCATGTATATTTCCAAGACAGACACAAAAGGAATTTAAAAGGTTATAAGAAACTATAGGGAAGCTTCACAACAATATGTCATTATTTCTCCCAGATTATACTCTTGACTTTTAATCAGGAGCCTGTATGGTTTGAGCCCAAAGCTCTAAAGAGTGGAGTGACTTTTCTGAAACCTGGAAGGATTCTAAGAGAGAAGAGCTTGTCCTCCAAATGCCATTTTGGGGTTGTTGTTTGTTTGCTCTTGTCCAGCTCTTATTACTTAGAACCCCAAGTGTTGACTGAGTAAAAATCGTATTGCCTGTGGATTCTGAATCAAATAAGAAAAAGCTACCAGAAAAATCCCAGTTGTTCTGTGGCTCTGCAAAAACAGGTAAGTTATGTCAATTGAGAAAACCTAAAGGACAAACCCTTTTTTTTTCTTAGAACTAAAACACCACTTGATCTGGCAATAGCATATTCCAGAAGTAAGCACATGCATCTTTTCTGTTGAGAACAAGGAGGAAACCCCAGACTGCTGATGGCAGCTTTCCCCCCTCACTGAAGGAGCGTGCCGTGTAGGCTAACCTCCCAGCACTGATGAGTGCCAGCTTTGTGCAAGGGCTGCACTGGGCAGGGTGAAGATGTGAGTGAGCCGACCCAGGTCAGCCCCGAAGAAGTTGTTCTGTTCGTGGCTTTGCTTTGTGTGGTTCCTTCAGAACCCAGAGACGGTGAGAGGAAGGTCTTAGGGGTTGAATCAGGAGACATTCTCTCTACATGAAGAGCACATTGATGTAAGGCAGGTAGAGCAAGGCAATGTGGTTTTGTCTTGAAGGAATGGGACGCTTGGTACCATCACAGCACTGGCCTGAGCAGGAAGCTGAGACAGGCTTTCATTCAGCCTTGCGCATCTCTTCTTCCAGGGCACTAATTGTTCACCGGGATTCATACATTGTTCTGACAAGATGGCAAATGGAAAATGTGGAGAGTAATTAAAATAAGTGTGTGGTTTACATTATCATAATCTATTGTCCTGAGCTGAATGCCATTATCTGGGGGAACCAGGAGAAGGGCTGTACTTGGGCATGAAAGGCAAATTATTTCTTAATTTGTCTTTTATAACAAAAGTTCAACTCAAGGAAATGGAGTGAAGCAAGAGAGACTTGGAGCTGAACTTGATAGTTCTTTCTCAGAAGATTTCTGTGTCATTGATTATGATAAAAATTTCTAGGGTGTTATCTGAATATATAAACCAATCAGGAGGGTTATAATTGAATTTATACATTGTTTGCACATGACAATGTAAATTTTGCCTCTTAAGTAAACTAACACTGGAATGTTGGTCTTGTAGATATTCCTTATATTCCTTTCCTTCAGATATCTCTGAAATCATTTTCCACAGACAAAATTTTTGGGACAAAATATTTGCCCATTTGGAAAGTCTGGGAAGTGCTTTATTATAAATAACTCACATTTGTTATTATTAAAAATATAACAATGCTCATTGAAGATATTTTAGGAAACAGACAACTGTACAGAAAAAACTTCTTTTGCATTCTCATACGGCTCAACTAATCTCTGTAAATCTTATGGTCTTTCTTTTTATCCTTTTTTTAAAAAAATAATATGTATATGTGTGTCTATATGTTTCTAGAATTAGGTTTATACTCTATGGTGTTTTGGAGCTTGATTTTTCACATTTTCCATTTCATTGAAATTTCTAGAAAAGTTTGTTTTTAATGACTGCATAACATTTGATTTTGTGTCTGGACTATAAATATCCAACTTACATATAGATATTTGAAGTCTGCCCTCATCTTTGGTGCACAAACACGTGACTGCAACTTTATTGATTTCCCGTAGATGGATTCCTTAAATTGAATTTCTGGGACAAAAGGTATGACACTGTCTTAAAAGCTTGCTCTGGCACAAACTGGCGAATATTGAACAGGCGAAGCAGATCTCATTTTTAGAGTCAGGGTATTATTTCTGGATTGTTTTCCTTTTCTCTGTTCTGATTGGGTTTTCATGCTACTAGAGTTCCTTGGGCTTTAGAACCATGAAGACCAGTATTAAAATTCTTGCTCTGCTGCTTATTAGCTACTTTGTCAAATGACTTAGCCCCCCGGCCTGGTGTTCTCATCTGTAACATGGGGACAGTAATAGGTTTTCTGTGAGGACTAAGTGCCTGTCCTTTGCCAGGGGCTCCAGGAGTGCTTCAGCCTTTTCAAGGGGTGTAGAGAGCTGATGAAGATTGGAGGTCGATTGGATGATGAGAGCAACAAAAATGCTCGCAGGGTCATATTTTGATATATCTGCTTTGCATCATTTAAAACTTATTCTTTTATTTATTTATTATTCTATTAAGGTATCATTGATATACAATATTATGAAGATTTCACATAAGCAAGATTGTGGTCACTACATTTGCTCATATTATCAAGTCCCCCCACACACCCCACACCACAGTCACTGTCCGTCAGCATAGCAAGATGCCACAGTCACTACTTATTTTTCTGTGCTGCGCTGTCTTCCCCATGACCCCCCATGTGTGCCAATCATAATGCTCCTCAATCCCCTTCTCCCTCCCACAGCCCTCCCCTTTGGTAACCACTAGTCCCTTCTTGGAGTCTGTGAGTCTGCTGCTGTTTTGTTCCTTCAGTTTTGCTTTCTTGTTATACTCCACAAATGAGTGAAATCATTTGGTACTTGTCTTTCTCCGCTTGTTTATTACCCTCTAGTTGAACATAATACCCTCTGGCTCCATCCAAGTTGTTGCAAATGCTAGGATTTGTTTTCTTCTTATGGCTGAATAATATTCCATTGTGTATATATACCACCTCTTCTTTATCCATTCATCTACTGATGGACACTTAGGTTGCTTCCATATCTTGACTATTGTAAATAGTACTGCAGTAAACATATGGGTGCATATGTCTTTTTGAATCTGAGATCTTCTTTTCTTCTGGTAAATTCCTAGGAGTGGAATTCCTGGGTCAAATGGTATTTATATTTTTATTTTTTGGAGGAACCTTCATATTGCTTTCCACAGTGGTTGAACTAATTTACATTCCCACCAGCAGTGTAGGAGGGTTCCCCTTTCTCTGCATCCTTGCCAGCATTTGTTGTTCTTAGTCCTTTCGATGTTGGTCATCCTAACTGCTGTGATGTGATATCTCATTGTGGTTTTAGTGTGCATTTCTCTGATAATTAGTGATGTGGAGCATCTTTACATGTGCCTGTTGGCCATCTGAATTTCTTCTTTGGAGAAGTGTCTGTTCAGCTCCTCCACCCATTTTTTTAATAGGATTGTTTGTTTTTTTGGGTATCATGGTGTATGATTATTTATATATTTTGGAGGTTAACCCCTTGTCAGATATGTCGTTTATGAATATATTCTCCCATACTGTAGGATGCCTTTTCATTCTACTGATGGTATCCTTTGATGTACAGGAGCTTTTTAGCTTGATGTAGTCCCATGTGTTCATTTTTGCTTTTGTTTCCCTTGCTCGAGGAGATGTGTTCAGGAAAAAGTTGCTCATGTTTATATTGAGATTTTTGCCTATGTTTTCTACTAAGAGTTTTATGGTTTCATGACTTGCATTCAGGTCTTTGATCCATTTCGAGTTTACTTTTATGTATGGGGTTAGACAAAAAGTTTCATTCTCTTACATGTAGCTGTCCAGTTTTGCCAACACTAGTTGTTGAAGAGGCTGCCATTTCCCCATTCTATATCCATGGCTCCTTTATCATATATTAATTTACCATATATGCTTGGGTTTATATTTGGGCTCTCTATTCTGTTCTATTGATTTGTGGGTCTGTTCTTGTGCCAGTATTAAATCGTTTTGATTACTGTGGCTTTGTAGTAGAGCTTGAAGTCAGGGAGTGTAATTCCCCCTACTTTATTCTTCCTTCTCAGGATTGATTTGGCTATTCGGGGTCTTTGGTGGTTCCATCTGAGTTTTAGAACTATTTATTCTAGTTCATTGAAGAATGCTATTGTTGGTATTTTGATAGGGATTGCACTGAATCTGTAGATCGCTTTAGGCAGAATGGCCATTTTGATAATATTAATTCTTCCTACCCATGAGCACAGGATGTATTTCCATTTATTGGTATCTTCTTTAATTTCTCTCATGAGTGTCTTGTAGTTTTCAGGGTATAGGTCTTTCACCTCCCTGGTTAGGTTTATGCCTAGGTATTTTATTCTTTTTGATGCAATTGTGAATGGAATAGTTTTCCTGATTTCTCTTTCTGCTAGCTCATCATTAGTATATAGGAATGCCACAGATTTTTGTTTTTTAATTTTGTATCCTGTAACTTTATTGAATTCAGTTTTAGTTGTAGAAGTTTTGGAGTGGATTCTTTAGGGGTTTTTTTATGTACAATATCATGTCATCTGCAAACAGTGACAGTTTAACTTTTTCCTTACCAATCTGAATGCCTTTTATTTCTCTGTGTTGTCTGATTGCTGTGGCTAGGACCTCCAGAACTATGTTGAATAAAAGTGGGGAGAGTGGGCATCCTTGTCTTGTTCCTGATCTTAGAGGAAAAATTTTCAGCTTTTTGCTGTTAAGTATGATGTTGGCTGTGGGTTTTTCATATATGGCCTTTATTATGTTGATGTACTTGCCCTCTATACCCATTTTTTTGAGAGTTTTTATCATAAATGGGTGTTGAATTTTGTCAAATGCTTTTTCAACATCTATGGAGATGGTCATGTGATTTTTGTTCTTCATTTTGTTGATATGGTGTATGAGGTTGATGGATTTTCAAGTACCGTACCATTCTTGCATCCCTGTAAAACTTATTCTAACATGAAAATTCACAATAAATGGGGACCAAACCATTAATTTTTCAGTTATTTGCCCCACTACCCAGAAAAACCCAAAGAATGAAATACTTAGAAAACTCACTCTACTGATAAACACATCAGTTTAGTGCACATGGGTTTGATTTCTTCCAGAGGGCATTCGAGTCTCTGGAGGTGATGAGAAGCTAAATTGTATGAGGAGCTAATCAGAATCCTGTACTTTGGTCTGTGAAGCCATCTTTATGACAAGGCTCACTTTAATGAATTACAATACAAAATTATAAAACTAGTGATAATGCATTAACAAAAAGAAAGTGATAACTGTGACTTCTGAATGATCTCATTCTTTATAATAAACACTCAGTGTTTTGGAGGTTAGAAGTTTCAAGGATGTTAAAAGATAACTTGTGATTTGGTTGAGAAAGTCTTAAGTACATGCCTAGAGAATAAGTAAAATGCACAATGTTGCAAATATTCTTTCATGGTAATTCCTGTAATAAACTCTAGCCTATGTAATGGGACATCTTTTTTTCTTTCCATAAGTAGGCTTCATAAATCCACTTTACAGACAAGGGACAAGATCTGTTAAAGAACAAAGTACTTGGTAGTTAGAATTAAAGAGTAAGTGTGTTATTTTTACCCTTTAGAAAGAGAAATGACTAGGGTTAAGAAAAGGAATATCAACTGTAGTCTCTTAGCTCTCAATCTATAGCTTTCCTAATCACTTAGGAGTACAGTATTTTTTAAAAAATAGTTTAAAGTGTGAATTAAATGCTATAAATACTGAATTCCTATGAGCAGAATCAAATAGTTTGGAACTATATAAGGATTAGCACGTTTTTATGTGAAAATAGGTTTTATTCTTTAATATACTAAAATGTGTGATGAGCATTTTCTCAGGCAGCTATGACTTGGTTGTGCCGGCCTGGATTAGGCAGTGTCCAGCCAGGAGTGAGAGATCACAGAGTAGTTTGAGCAGGACAAGTTTAATGAAAAGAATTGTGAAATATAACAGGGCATTAGAGTAATGAAGGACTGGTTAGTAGGAAGTAAATAAAACTCTGAGGAATGTGGGAATAGCAGATCTAAGGAGCAATCGCTGCATCTAGGGCTGAGATAGGGCACCCAGGGAAGGTCCCCTCTCGCCCAGGGCTGGGTCATAGACCTCATTGGAGAGGGCCTGTCCATGGCTAACTGGACGTTGGAGAAGTCACTGAGGAGATGTGCTGGCAGAATTTGCCAGATACCTGCCCCCTGGGTGCAGGAGAAACATCCATAAGAAGGTGTTATACCTTGGAACTTGCTTCAAGGCCCCTGAAGGGCAGACTGGTGGAAGTCATTCAAGGAGATGCCTAGCTTATGGCAGTCCATTGTGAAGCTGCCTGAAGGAGTGCTGGAGGAAACTGCTGGTGACTATGGGATGCCTTGCACAACAGGAGTGGGTGCTGGAGAAGCTGCTTATGCTGCAGGAGTGGGTGCTGGTGAGGCCACGGATGCTGCAGGACTCCCACCAGAGGGGTACACTGGAACCAGAAGGGGAACCCCTTCCTCTTCCTGTGTACCTCAAGCACTGTCAAGTGACAAAGCCTATCATGCCAGCTGGCAAAGGAGAAATATTTACAGATCAAGGTACCACAGAGGAGGCAATGAAGGGTAGATCTAGAGCTTGGGGGCAATACATTGATAATTGCTACAGTCCGGTCCTTTGGCTACTCAACTTCCATATACACTCTTCACACATTTGAACTTCAATACAACAGTGAAATAACTCTATTTTCCTGAACAAGAAATGCCTACCCTTCTTAGAAGTGAGGAAGTTTTCATCCCCTTCCCAAAATGAGACACACAGTCCCAGTAGTAATTGTATCCATCACTGGCTATATTAATTACTCATGAAATTGTGTCAAAGACTCACAGAATGTTTTGTTACAAACTAACTTGTAAAGTTAACTTCCAACAACTTGTATATAAAGATGAGAAGGTAGAAGAAAGCATTAGCAGATACAGACACATAGCAAGCAAATGGGAAGTATGCAAAGCTATACAGACCTTTTTTCTCTAATTGGCCATAAGGCTGTAGCTGGTACTAGTGGCTTCTTTTTCCTCCCTATCATATTTCCTCTGCCTTTCTGCTAAAACCTCTGCTGGTTAGGGTTCTTTATCGGGTGAGGTAACCCAAACCTTCCTGAAGGGTCTGAGTCCTCAATTTTTCTGCTCTTTTTTTTTTTGTTGCTATAGTTACATTAACCTTTACAGTTGTGCTCAGGAGCACTGAGAGACACCCCACAGAATCTCCTATGTTCCAGATAGTTCTCCATGCTCTCATTTATAGCCTAACTTCCCCTTGGTAATTGGGATCAATTTCTCCAGCCAGGAAAGTAATCTTTTTTTCCCTGCTTGTTGGTTCAGTGGCATGGGCCTAAAATGACCAATCTTGTCTCCGGTTCGGTGGGACCATTGCTTGTGTCCCTTGATTAAAGTATTGCCTGTTGAAAACTAACCTCAGACTAGCAGAATTCAAGTTTGCCAGGATAGGAAGCAACAATTCTAGGAGCTATTTATTAGGTACAATTATAAGAGCAGCCACTCCCGTGTCTACTTCTTGACTTCTTAATCTGGTAATTCTGGCTGTTGGAGAGATAGCCCCATATAACTGCCTGTGATTCAAAGCATATACAATGGCCGCCCCTTATCTCCAGGGAATACATTCCAAAACCCCCACATGCCTTGAAACTGCAGAGTGCTAAATATATACTATGTTTTTTCCTATGCATACATTCCTCAGATAATTTTTTTTTAATTTTAATTTTTTTATTAAGGTATCACTGATACACATTCTTATGAAGGTTTCACATGAAAGACATTGTGGTTACTACATTCACTCATATTATAAAGTCTCCCCCACACCCCATTTCCTCAGATAAATTTTAAGTTAAGAATTAGGCATAGTAAGAGATTAACACCAATAACTAAAATAGAAAAATTGAAACAATATACTGTAATAAAAGTTATGTGAATATGGTCTCTCTCAAAATAGCTTATTGTACTGTACTCACCTTTTTTCTTGTAATGGTGTGAGATGATAAAATGCCTGTGTGATCAGAGGAAGTGAAGTGAATGATGTAGGCACTGTGATGTAATGTTGGGCTACTGTTGACCTTCTGGCCATACGTCAGAAGGAGGATCATCTGCTTCCAGACCATGGTTGGCTGAGGGTGACTGAAACTGCAGAAAGTGAAACCGTAGATAAGAGGGAGAATACGGAGCTGCATCCTGTACACAGAACCATCTTTCGGGGTTCAGGGTTCTCCTTGGTGTCACAACTGAGTCCTCAGTAAATCATTCCACCTTTCAGCTAGCCAGTTTTATTTTATGGGTATAAGTCCATTGCTACATTTACTTCTCTGTGATATGAGTTATTTGATCAGAAGCAATGCTATGGAGAATGCCGTGAAGATGCAGAAAGCATTGTGTGGGTCTGTGGATGGCGATACTCAACTACTACCTTCCCTTTTACCAGGGCAGGCAAATACATATCCAGAATATAAGTCAACTGCACTGGTGATATACCTTTGGACCCCCACCAACGTTGGACTGAGTCCAGTGTAAGTAACCTGCTATGATGGTGGTCTGTACTCCTAGGAAATAGTGCCATATTTGGAAATCAGTGCTTGGTCTCAACTATTGACAGATTACTCACCCTTAGGTCATTTCTGGGGAAAGTCTGTGTTGTTGAGCCCATGCATAGCCTTCATAGCTACTTTCTTCATGGGCCCAGCCTGGTGAGAATACACTGGGGTGACTGAGGAGAGAGACTGACTGACATCTGCCTAATGCATCATTTCATCCATCTGATTATTAAGAGCTTCCTCTACAGTGGATAAGTATGGGGATTCATGTGGAACACAGATATCTTCCTCAGTCACTGGACATAAGGAAACCATAGGCATAGATTGAAAGCGGTAATGCAACTGGAGTGACCTACCATGGCAACTTGTTGAGTAGAACACCGCACTGTTAAACAATGGCAGGGAAGAACTCCAACTCCTTGTATAACAGCAGATATCACCAGGCCAGCCACCAGGAATAGAAGTCAAGCACTTCTTCCCATTGCATCTTGGTATCAGAGTCACCAAGGAAAACACAGCACAGTCAGGCACTGGACAGAATAATGCTTTTCAAGCATAGATAAGAGGCGGTGCAAGATAAGCTCCGGTAGTGTATGTTGGTCCTTCATGGCTAGTGGTGCACCTGGTAGCCAATGCAGGACAGTTACCCTTTGTGCACCTCTGTCATGCCTCTCCCCCTCCCTCAAGAAGTCTGAAATATTGAAATCTGGAGCCATACCTGAGGGCCATTGACACACATACTGAAGTAGAACAAAGGAGTGCACCTTGAGCCTGAAATAGAAGATACCACTATACAAGGTGAGAAGCCTGGCACAGACTGTGTGAGCTCTTTTATCTCTTGGGAGGGACACGTTCCCCACCCAAGATCCATTCTGTTGTGGTTGAGTGGGGGTCAAAAGACTGCATGCATGGGATCACCTTTCTCAGCACAACTTTCCCTTATCTTCCAAACGTGCTTCATTTCTGTTTTATGATAAATAGACCGCTACTGCTCATACCTAGTCTGTGGCTAGACAGCACTCAGTTCCTGATGGAGGCTCAGGCCAAGCGGTCACTTGATGTCCCACGGTTAGGAGTTCAGTCTCTGTCAAGACTCTGTAGGAAACCATAAGATGATTCTTAAGAGGAAAATAGTTATCTACACTAAAGGGCATACATCATCCCCACAGTCCTGGTGGTCTACGTTGTGAGTCCCTATTGGTACTTTCCAGAGATTCTAAGTAACGTCCCTAGTTGCCACAGAGATTTCAAGTGCCTTTGAATCTGCTAGATGATAGAGGTGAAGGGGTGCTGCAGCCTGACCTTCCTGCAGAGCCTTCTCTTGCTCTGGTGCCCACTGGAAATTGGTAGACTTATCGGTTGCTCTCCAGAGGAGTGAAAGTAGCACAATAAAATATGGTGTATGTTACTTTCAAATTCAAGAAGGCCTCCCAATCATTGTGCCTTTTGTTTAGTGGAAAGTGGTACAAAGTGCAGGAACTTACGTTAATTTTAGAGGAAGTATATCACCTTGCTCTAAACCATTAAACTCCTATAAATTTCACTGCATGGGGTTAGGGGTGGAGGTGCTGAAATTTTGTGGGGTTTACTGTCCATATTTCTTACAAGACATTATGTACATGCCCCTTCCTGCTCACTAGATTCCATTAGCACTGTCTTTTCAATGTAGTGTGATGGTAGTAGAATGTTGAGATAATGAAGATCTCTGTAAATTTTATTATGGCAAAGGGCAAGAAAATTGATACAGATTGAATTAAAGATGGCAGCGTGAGAGGAGAGATGGAGACCTCCTCCTAAAACCACATACAATACGAAAATATAATTAATACAACTAATCCTGAAAGAGCAACAGGAAAGAAGGCTTCACCAGACTGCATACACCTGGAGAAAAGAGCAGACCTCGTGGAACAGGGTAACGTACCAAAGCTGTGACCCGGCGCGACCCAAGCCCTTCCTCGACCCGAGCTCACCGGTGGGAGGAAGAGAAACAGAGCAGGGAGGGAGTAGAGGCCTGGGACTGCTGAACACCTAGCACAGGATATCTGCTCTGGGAGCACGAACCTACATTGCTTGATGTTCTGGTGATTAGTGGGGTTGGAAAGCTAAGACTGGTGGAATACCTGGAGATACTAGCTATTTGTGGAAAACAGGAATTCATATCCGGCTAATCTGGGAGGGCAGTCTGAGAGACTTCCTAACAGCGAGAGGGCTGCTAAAGGGGCAAGGATTGCACAGAGCTTACTGCTCAGGAGAAAGGACAGGTAGACAAAATTGTCTGGGTGTACTCTGCCTTGCAGGTTGGGAGCTTAAAGGATTGTTAGGCACTCAATTCCCCTGGCTGGCTACGTAGCTCCAAGACCCCCCACCATGATACACAGCCTGCTGTGTGTCTTCCTCCCGACTAGCCTGCACCTGGCATGCAAACCAGCAGACCCTGCCCGGGTGTCAGGCCAGCCAGAGGGAAGCCCCACCTACAGCAGCTGCAAACACAAAATATAGAGGCTTACACCTGTGTGTTTGGCCCACTGGTTCTGGCAGTGGAGACAGGCATAGCAACCGGGAAGCAGGAAACAGTTCTTTCCTCCCCCCAGGCAGCAGCACCACACCCCTGTGACCCCCAACATAACTCCAAGGGCTGAGCAGCTCTAGATAGAGCTTCTGGGCACTAGAGGGTGCCACATACAAATATGAAATGCCAAAGGAATCTGGTTCAAAGCAAAATATCAACACCAGAGAAAGGACCAAATGAGACTGAATTAATAAATCTTCCTGAAGGAGATTTCAAAATAAAAATAATAAACTTGCTCATGGAGGTACAGAAAAATATTCAAGAACTCAGGAATGAATTTAGGACAAAGATCCAGTCATTGAAAAGCACAATGGAGAGTATTAAAAGCAGATTAGATACTGTGGAGGAGACAATAAATGAAATAGAAACTAGGGAAGAGGAATACAAAGAAGCTGAGGCACAGAGAGAAAAAAGGATCTCTAGGAGTGAAAGAATACTGGGAGAACTGTGTGACCAATCCAAATGGAACAATATTCGTATTATAGGGATACCAGAGGAATAAGAGAGAGAAAAAGGGATAGAAAGTGTCTTTGAGGAAGTAATTCCTGAAAACTTCCCGTATTTGGGGAAGCAGATAGTTTCTCAGGCCATTGAGGTGCACAGATCTCCCAATACAAGGGACCCAAGGAGGACAACACCAAGTTGTATAAAAACTAAAATGGCAAAGATCAAGGATAAGGACAGACCATTAAAAGCAGCCAGAGAGAGAAATAAGATCACATACAAAGGAAAACCCATCAGGCTATCATCAGACTTCTCAGCAGAAGCCTTACAGGCCAGAAGGAAGTGGCATGATGTATTTAATGCAATGAAGCAGAAGGGCCTTGAACCAAGAATACTTTATCCAGCAAGATTATCATTTAAATTTGAAGGAGGGATTAAACAATTACCAGATAAGCAAAAGCTAAGAGAATTTAGCTCCCACAAACCATCTCTACAGTGTATTTTGGAGGGACTGCTATAGATGGAAGTGTTCCTAAGGTTAAATAGCTGCCACAAGAGATAATAAAAAGGGATAGACAAAGTACAAAATATGATACCTAATAAGTAAATAATGGAGGAGGAAAAAAAGGAGGGGAAAAAAAAGAACATTTAGATTGTTATGTAATAGCATACTAAGTGAGTTAAGTTAGACTCTTAGATAGTAAGGAAGTAACCCTTGAACCATTGGTAACCACGAATCTAAAGCCTGCAATGGCAATAAGTACACACCTATTGATAATCATCCTAAATGTAAATGGTCTGAATGCACCAATCAAAAGACATAGAGTCACGGAATGGATAAAAAAGCGAGGCCCATCTATATGCTGCCTGCAAGAGACTCACTTCAAACCTAAAGACATACACAGACTAAAACTGAAAGGATGGAAAAAGATATTTCATACAAACAATGGGGAGAAAAAAGCCGTAGTTGCAGTACTTGTATCAGACAAAATAGAGAAAGTATAAAACAAAGAAAGTAACAAGAGATAAAGAAGGACATTACATAATGATAAAGGGGTCAGTCCAACAAGAAGATATAACCATTATAAATATATATGCACCCAACACAGGAGTGCCAGCATATGTGAAACAAATACTAACAGAATTAAAGGAGGAAATAGACAGCAATGCATTCATTTTAGGAGACTTCAACACACCACTCACTCCAAAGGACAGATCAACGAGGCAGAAAATAAGTAAGGACACAGAGGCACTGAACAACACACTAGAACAAATGGACCTAACAGACATCTACAGAACTCTACACCCAAAATCAGCAAGATACACATTCTTCTCAAGTGCACATGGAACATTTTCCAGAATAGACCACATACTAGGCCACAAAAAGAACCTCAGTAATTCAAAAAGATTGGAATTGTACCAACCAGCTTCTCAGACTACAAGGGTATGAAACTATAAATAAATTATGCAAAGAAAATGAAAAAACCTACAAACACATAGAGACTTAACAACATGCTCCTAAATAACCAAGGATCAATGACAAAATAAAAACAGAGATCGAGGAACATGTGGAGAAAAGTGAAAACAATAATTGAAAAATGCAAAATCTGTGAGACTCAGCAAAGGCTGTGCCAAGAGGGAAGTATATTGCAATACAGGCCTACCTCAGGAAAGAACAATTTCATATGAACAGTCTGAATTCACAATTAATGAAACTAGAAAAAGAAGAAAAAATGAGGCCCAAAGTCAGTAGAAGGAGGGATAAAATAAAGATTAGAGCAGAAATAAATAAAATTGAGAGCAATAAAACAATAGAAAGAATCAGTGAAAGCAGGAGCTGATTCTTTGAGAAAATAAACAAAATAGATAAACCTGTAGCTAGACTTATCAAGAAAAAAAGAGAGTCTACACACATAAACAGAATCAGAAATGAGAGAGGAAAAATCACTATGGACACCACAGAAATACAAAGAATTATGAGAGAATACTATGAAAAATTATATGCTAGCAAACTGGATAACCTAGAAGAAATGGACAACTTTCTAGAAAAATACAACCTACCTAGGCTGACCCAGAAAGAAACAGAAAATCTGAACAGACCCATTACCAGCAACAAAATTGAATTGGTAATCAAAATACTACCTAAGAACAAAATTCCGGGACCAGATGACTTCACTGCTGTATTTTATCAAACATTTAGTAAAGATCTAATACCCATCCTCCTTAAAGTTTTCCAGAAAGTAGAAGAGGAAAGAATACTTCCAAACTCATTCTGTGAGGCCAGCATCACCCTAATACCAAAACCAAGCAAAGACACCACACAAAAAAATTACAGACCAATATCTCTGATGAACATAGATGCAAAATACTCAACAAAATATTAGTAAACAGAATTCAAAAATACATCAAGAGGATCATACACTATGATCAAATGGGATTCATCTCAGGGATGCAAGGATGGTACAACACTGGAAAATCCATCAACATCATCCACCACATCAACAAAAAGAAGTACAAAAACCACATGATCACCTCCATAAATGCTGAAAAATCATTCAACAAAATTCAACATCCATTCATGATAAAAACTCTCAACAAAATGGGTATATAGAGGGCAAGTACCTCAACATAATAAAGACTATATATGACAAACCCACAGCCAACATCATACTTAACAGAGAGAAGCTGAAAGCTATTCACCTAAGATCTGGAACAAAACAGAGATGCCCACTGTCTGCACTATTATTAAACATAGTACTGGAGGTGCTAGCCATGGCAATCAGACAAAAGAATGAAATAAATGGCATCCAGATTGGTAATGAAGAAGTCAAACTGTCAGTGTTTGCAGATGACATGATACTGTACATAAAAAACCCTGAAAAATCCATTCAAAAATGATTAGATATAATATCTGAATTCAGCAAAGTTGTGGGATACAAAATTAATACACAGAAATCTGTTGCATTCCTATACACTAACGATGAACTAGCAGAAAGAGAAATCAGGAAAACAATTCCATTCACAGTTGCATCAAAAAGAATAAAACACCTAGGAATAAACCTAAGCAAGGAAGTGATAGACCTATACTCTGAAAGACACTCCTGAGAGAAATTAAAGAAGATATCAATAAATGGAAACACATCCCATGCATGGATAGGCAGAATTAATATTGTCAAAATGGCCATCCTGCCTAAAGCAATCTGCAGAGTCAATGCAATCCCTATCAAAATAACAACAGCATTCTTCAGTGAACTGGAACAAATAGTTCTAAAATTCATATGGAACCACAAAAGACCCCGAATAGCCAAATCAATCCTGAGAAGGAAGAATAAAGCTGGGGAATTATGCTCCCTGACTTCAGGCTCTACTACAAAGCCACAGTAATCAAGACAATTTGGTACTCTCACAAGAACAGAACCATAGACCAATGGAACAGACTAGAGAGCCCAGATATAAACCCAAGCATATGTGGTCAATTAATATACGATAAAGGAGCCATGGACATACAAGGGGAAATGAAAGCCTCTTCAACAATTGGTGTTGGCAAAACTGGACAGCTACATGCAAGATAATGAAACCGGATCATTGTTTAACCCCATACACAAATGTAAACTCGAAATGGATCAGAGACCTGAATGTAAGTCATGGAATCATAAAACTATTAGAAGGCAATGTAGGCAAAAATCTTCTGAATATAAACATGAGAATCTTCTTCCTGAATACATCTCCTCAAGCAAGGGAAACAAAAGTAAAAGTGACCACATAGGACTTCATCAAACTAAAAAGCTTCTGTACAGCAACGGACACCATCAACTGAACAAAAAGGCATCCTACAGTATGGCAGAATATGTTTTTAAATGACATATCCAACAGGGGGTTAACATCCAAAATATATAAAGAACTCACACGCCTCAACACCCAAAAAGCAAATAACCTGATTAAAAAATGGGCAGAGGATATGAAGAGACAGTTCTCCAAAGAAGAAATTCCGATAACCAACAGACACATGAAAAGATGCTCCACATCACTAATCATCAGGGAAATGAAAATTAAAACCACAATATTACCTAACACCAATAAGGATGGCCAGCATCCAAAAGACTAAGAACAACAAATGCTGGCGAGGATGTGGAGAAAGGGGAACCCTCCTACACTGCTGGTGGGAATGTAAGCTAGTTAAACTATTGTGGAAAGCAATATGGAGTTTCCTTAAGAAACTAAAAGTAGAAATACCATTTGACCCTGGAATCTCACTCCTTGGAATTTACCCAAAGAATTCAAGTTCTCATATTCAAAAAGACATATGCTCTCCTATATTTATCGCAGCAGTATTTTCAATAGCCAAGATATGGAAGCAACCTAACTGTCCATCAGTAGATGAATGGATAAAGAAGAAGAGGTACATATACACAATGGAATACTATTAAGCCATAAGAAAGAAACAAATCCTACCATTTGCAACAACATGCATGGAACTGGAGGATATTATGCTTTCTGAAATAAGCCAGGAGGTAAAAGACAAGTACCAAACGATTTCCCTCATTTGTGGAGTACAGCAACGAAGCAAAACTGAAGGAACAAAACAGCAGCAGACTCAGAGACTCCAAGAAGGAACTAGTGGTTACCAAAGGGGAGGGGTGTGGGAAGGCGGGTTGGGAGGGGGGGAGATGGGGATTAAGGGGTATTTTGTTCAGTACATATGGTGTGGGGGGTCACGGGGAAAACAGTGTAGCACAGAGAAGGCCAACAGTGAATCTGTGGCATCTTACTACACTGATGGACAGTGACTGCATTGGGGTATGGGTGGGGACTTGATAATATGGGTAAATGTAGTAACCACATTGTTTTTTCATGTGAAACCTTCATTAAAAAAAGAAAAAGCAACAAGGTGTTAAGAAAGAATGCATTCATGAATTTATAAAATAAAAATAAAAATAAAAATAATACCGTTTTATTGCTTCAAGTAGGTTTGGGCATTGCCTTTTTTTCTTGTGTACAGACACTCTAGTAAATGGCCACAGGTCTTTTGGGGAAGACTTGGAGGAATATTTACAGTGGAAACTTCAGGTCTTTTTTGAGGCAAAGTCTATCAGAAATTTAAATAGTTAGGAAATATACAAAGATTAACATATCTGTCTGAAAGTCAGCTTTATTGGTTAATTTATCAAATAGCATTAAGATTTTCTCCAAAGGGGGAAAAAATATTTGTGACTTTCTCAGCTGAAATTCAGGTCTGGGCCATTTCAGGGGCATCATCACGGAAACCCTGGCTCTTTGCAGACGTGCAGAATCATATCTGTAATGGCCCAGAGCTGATACTAGGAAAAATAAATGAAAGCTGAATCATTCTCTTTCAGACAAGAAGGCTGCTGATTATTATGACAAAGGCCTTTCCAGCCAGTAGAGGTCAACTTGTGACCTTTGCTTTCGCTGCATATCCTATTCAAGGAGTTGCCTTTGAAACGTGACTTAGCAGAGTAGACCAAAGCATGTGCTTCCTGACTATCTGAAAAAACAAAGCCATAGTGAGCCTAGACATTTTAAACATAAAAGCTGACCAATTTAAGGTGGGCAAGATGCTCACCTTAGATGTTGCCAAGTTAGAGAAAAACTCAAATCTACCCTTGATCCCTAAGCCCAGTTGAAAACTAGATTCAGTTGTCCACTCTATTTCTTACTTTACTAGTCCTACAAATTACGCCTAGATAGCTTGACTCGAGGGTCATCTTTCCCTTTGTGAATGTACGCTGTAACTGCTAACGAGCAGGGGCGTGGCTCAAAGTGCACAGGAAGCAAAGAGCTCTGGAGAAACCACAAACTAGAAAACCTGAGGAGTAACTGGGAGCTTAGCAGCCCTCGTATGCACGGTCAGAAGCCTGCTTCGACAAGTACAGAGGATAAATAAAGCCTTGCTCCTGAGAGGTAAAGCAACTTTTAAAATTGTGCACCAGAAGCTTTCACAGCCCATTAGAGAGAATAACTTATTTAAATAGCTCGCTTGAAATCTTTGTTGCCAATTGGCTTCCTTTGCCCAAGGTCTCTTTTAGGAATAGTTTCATTTCTAGCTTCAGGTAATTTAAAAACAATAGGTTTCCTCCTTCCTTTTCTCTAAGAATGGATATTAGTTCTTATTAGATATTTCATCTGATTAAAGCTTAGATCGAACTTGCTTTTAAAGACTGCTCCTATGTACTGAAAAATAGTAAACATCAGTGATGTTGCATTATTGGAAATTTTTTTCCTCCACTCTCCACTTATCTCTTCTTAGTTATTCTAATCTTTTCCAGGTAAACGCTATAAGGTGTAATTTTCAAATTATTCTATGTGTTGGTGCATTTTGAATTCATATATTTAACAGCTTTGAAATTATCTCCTATTTTTCACAGACTTTAAAATTCATGTTTAAGGCCACATAAAACAATCCTGTCTTGTGGAATTCCTTGTTTTTGGGTTAGGAGTAGTATGGTCATTTGACACTTTTTGGGTGGGGGAAGCATTTCATAATAGTATGAATTATCACCTGGCTTTTCGCTTAGAGCAGAGCCTTAATGTTCACAATTATTGTGTCATTGTAAAATTTCCTTTACCTAACTCCAAGAGGAATAGATATATTTTGGGGAACTCTTATATATATATAAGGGTCTCTGTAAGGAGAACATAGCCTTCAGGCAATAAATCGTAAAACACAGTTTAGTGAAAGGAGAGCCCTGAGGTGGAAGATGGTAGATTCTGGGCAAGGCAGAATAGAGCAGGTGTACATTCTCTAAGAAAAGTCTTGGTAACTTCATAAACACACATTAGCCTGCTATCAGGGAGTGCTTTCAGTTAGGCTGAACCACATCAAACTGCTGATACTGGAAGATTTTTGGCTTACAAAAATGGCAGTTTCCTAAGATTCAACCAACTAAATACTGTGTTTTAATTTTTTAATTTTGCTATTATTAATGTACAATTACATGAGCAATATTATAGTTACTAGACTACACCTATTATCAAGTCTGCACCACATACCGTATTACAGTCACTGTCCATCAGCGTAGTAAGATGCTATAGAATCAATACTTGTCTTCTCTGTGTTATACTGCCTTCTCCGTATCCCCACCCTGCTAGATTAAGTGTGCTAATCGTAATGTCCCCTTTCCCCCCTTATCCATCCCTTCCCACCCATCCTCCCCAGTCCCTTTGACTTTGGTAACTGTTAGTGCATTCTTGGGTTCTGTGAGTCAGCTGCTATTTTGTTCCTTCAGTTTTTGCTTTGATCTTATACTCCACATATGAGTGAAATCATTTGATACTTGTCTTTCTCCGCTTGGCTTATTTCACTGAGTATGATACCCTCTAGCTCCATCCATGTTGTTGCTTATGGTAGCATTTGTTTTCTTCTTATGGCTGAATAATATTCCATTGTGTATATGTACCACATCTTCTTCATCCATTCATCTACTCATGGACACTTAGGTTGCTTCCATATCTTGGCTATTGTAAATAGTGCTGTGATAAACATAGGGGTATATATGTCTTTTCCAAACTGGGCTGCTGTGTTCTTAGGGTAAATTCCTAGCAGTGGAATTCCTGGGTCAAATGGTATTTCTCTTTTGAGTTTTTTGAGGAACCTCCATACTGCTTTCCACAATGGTTGAACTAATTTGCATTCCCACCAGCAGTGTAGTAGGGTTCCCCTTTCTCCACATCCTCGCCAACATTTGTTGTTGTTTATCTTTTGGATAGTGGCCATCCTCACTGGTGTGAGGTGATATCTCATTGTGGTTTTAATTTGCATTTCTCTGATGATTAGCAGTGTGGAGCATCCTTTCATGTACCTGTTGGCCACCTGAATTTCTTCTTTGGAGAAGTGTCTATTCAGCTCCTCTGCCCATTTTTAAATTGCCTTATTTGCTTTTTGTTTGTTGACGTGCGTAAGCTCTTTATATAACTTGGATATGAACCTCTTATCGGATATGTTGTTTATGAATATATTCTCCCATACTGTAGGATGTCTTTTTGTTCTATTGATGGTGTCCTTTGCTGTACAGAAGCTTTTTAGTTTGTTATAGTCCCACTTGTTCATTTTTGCTTTTGTTTCCCTTATGTCCAAGAGATTTTTGCCTATGTTGTTTTCTAAGAGTTTTATAGTTTCATGACTTACATTCAGGTCTTTGATCCATTTTGAGTTTACTTTTGTGTATGAGGTTAGACAGTAATCCAGTTTCATTCTCTTACATGTAGCTGTCCAGTTTCACCAACCCCAGCTGTGGAAGAGGCTGTCATTTCCCCATTGTATGTCCATGGCTCCTTTATCATATATTAATTGACCACATATGCTTGGGTTAATATCTGGGCTCTCTAGTCTGTTCCATTGATCTATGGGTCTGTTCTTGTGCCAGTGCCAATTGTCTTGATTATTGTGGCTTTGTAGTAGAGCTTGAAGTCAGGAAGTGTAATTCCTCTGGCTTTATTCTTCCTTCTCAGGATTGATTTGGCTATTCGGGGTCTTTTGTGGTTCCATATGAATTTTAGAACTATTTGTTCTAGTTCATTGAAGAATGCTGTTAGTAATTTGATAGGGATTGCATTGAATCTGTAGATTGCTTTAGGCAGAATGGCCATTTTGATAATACTAATTCTTCCTACCCATGAGCATGGGATGTATTTCCATTTATTGGTATCTTCCTTAATTTCTCTCATGAGTGTCTTGTAGTTTCCAGAGTATAGGTCTTTCACTTCCTTGGTTAGGTTTATTCCTAGGTATTTTATTCTTTTGGATGCAATTGTGAATGGAATTGTTTTCCTGATTTCTCTTTCTGCCAGTTCACTGTTAGTGTATAGAAATGTGACAGAATTCTGTGTATTCATTTTGTATTCCTCCACTTTACTGAATTCAGGTATTAGTTGTAGTAGTTTTGGAGTGGATTCTTTAGGATTTTTATGTACAATAACATGTCACCTGCAAACAGGGACAATTTGACTTCTTCCTTAGCAATCTGGATGCCTTTTATGTCTTTGTGTTGTCCGAATGCCATGGCTAGCACCTCCAGTACTATGTTTAATAATAGTGCAGACAGTGGGCATCCCTGTTTTGTTCCAGATCTTAGGTGAATAGCTTTCAGCTTCTCTCTGTTAAGCATGATGTTGGCTGTGGGTTTGTCATATATGGCCTTTATTATGTTGAGGTACTGCCCTATATACCCATTTTGTTGAGAGTTTTTATCATGAATGGATGTTGAAATTTGTCGAATGCTTTTTCAGCATCTATGGAGATGCTCATGTGTTTTTTGTCCTTTTTTTTGATGTGGTGGATGATGTTGATGGATTTTCCAGTGTTGTACCATTCTTGCATCCCTAGAAGAAATCCTGCTTGATTATGATGGATGATCTTTTTTATGTATTTTTGAATTCAGTTTGCTAATATTTTGTTGAGTATTTTTGCATCTATGTTCATCAGGGATAAAGGTCTGTAATTTTCTTTTTTTGTGTGTGTGTTGTCTTTGCCTGGTTTTGGTGTTAGAATGATGTTGGCCTCGTAGAATGAATTTGGGAGTATTCCCTCCTCTTCTAGTTTTTGGAAAACTTTAATGAGGATGGGTATTAGGTCTTCACTAAATGTTTGATAAAATTCAATAGTGAAACCATCTGGCCCAGGGATTTTGTTCTTAGGTAGTATTTTGATTACCAATTCAATTTCTATGCTGGTAATTGGTCTGTTCAGATTTTCTGTTTCTTCCTGCGTCAGCCTTGGTAGGTTGTATTTTTCTAGAAAGTTATTCATTTCTTCTAGGTTATCAAGTTTGTTAGCATATAATTTTTCATAGTATTCTCTAATAATTCTTTGTTTTTCTGTGGTGTCCGTAGTGATTTTTCCTTTCTCATTTCTGATTCTGTTTATATGTGTAGACTCTTTTTTTCTTGATAAGTCTGGCTAGGGGTTTACCTATTTTGTTTATTTTCATGAGGAATCAGCTCCTGCTTTCATTGATTCTTTGTATTGTTTTATTCTTCTCAATTTTATTTATTTCTGCTTTAATCTTTCTTATGTCCCTCCTTCTACTGACTTTGGGCCTCACCTGGTCTTCCTTTTCTAGTTTCATTAATTGTGAGTTTAGACTGTTCATTTGGGATTGTTCTTCTTTCTTGAGGTAGGCCTGTATTACAATATATTTCCATCTTAGCACGGCTTTCACTGCATCCCACAGATTTCTTGGTGTTGAATTATTGTTGTCATTTTCCTCCATATATTGCTTGACCTCTGTTTTTATTTGGTCATTGATCCATTGATTATTTAGGAGCATATTGTGAAGCCTCCATGTGTTTGTGGGATTTTTCATTTTCTTTGAGTAATTTATTTCTAGTTTCATACCTTTGTGATCTGAGAAGCTGGTTGGTACAATTCCAATCTTTTTGAATTTACTGAGGTTCTTTTTGTGGCCTAGTATATGATCTATTCTTGAAAATGTTCCATGTGCACTTGAGAAGAATGTGGGTCCTGTTGCTTTTGGATGGAGTGTCCTGTAGATGTCCGTTAGGTCCATCTGTTCTAGTGTGTTGTTCAGTGCCTCTGTCTCTTTACTTATTTTCTGTCTGTCTGATCTGTCCTTTGGAGTGAGTGGTGTGTTGAAGTCTCCCAAAATAAATGTATTGCATTCTATTTCCTCCTTTAATTTTGTTAGTATTTGTCTCACATATGTATGTGAGCCTGTGTTGGGTGCATAGATATTTATAACAGTTATATCCTCTTGTTGGACTGACTCGTTTATCATTATGTAATGTCCTTCTTTGTCCCTTGTGATTTTCTTTGTTTTGAAGTCTATTTTGTCTGAAAAAAGTGCTGCAACTCCTGCTTTTTTCTCACTATTAGTTGCATGAAATATCTTTCTCCATCCCTTTACCTTCAGTCTGTGTATGTCTTTGGGTTTGAAGTGAGTCTCCTGTAGGCAGCATATAGATGGGTCTTGTTTTTTTATCCATTCAGTGACTCTACGTCTTTTGATTGGTACAGTCAGACCATTTACATTTAGGGTGATTATCAATAGGTATGTACTTATTGCCATTGCAGGCTTTAGATTAGTGACTACCAAAGGTTCAAGGGTAATTCCCTTACTATCTAACAGTGTAATTTAACTCATTTTGTATGCTATTACAAACACAACGTAAAGATTTTTTTTTTCTTCTCCTTTTTCTTCCTCCTCCATTATTTGTATGTTATGAATCATATTCTGTACTCTTTGTCTATCCCTTGGATGACATCTATTTAGCCTTAGGAATACTTCCATCTATAGGTGTCCCTCCAAAAGCACTATAGAGGTGGTTTGTGGGAGGTAAATTCTCAGCTTTTGCTTATCTGAAAATTGTTTAATCCCTCCTTCAAATTTAAATGATAACCTTGCTGGGTAGAGTATTCTTGGTTCAAGGCCCTTCTGCTTCATTGCATGAAATATATCATGCCAATCCCTTCTGGCCTGTAAGGTTTCTGTTGAGAAATCTGATGATATCCTGATAGGTTTCCCTTTGTATGTGGTCTGTTTTCTCTCTCTAGCTGCTTTTAAAAGTCTGTCTTTATCCTTGATCTTTGCCATTTTAATTATTATGTCTTGGTATTGTCTTTCTTGGGTTACTTGTGTTGGGAGATCTGTGCATCTCGATGGCTGGAGAGACTATCTCCTTCCCCAGATTGGGGAAGTTTTCAGCAATTATCTCCTCTATGACACCTTCTATCCCTTTTTCTCTCTCTTATTCTGGTACCCCTATTATGTGAATATTGTTCCATTTGGATTGGTCACACAGTTTTCTCAGTATTGTTTCATCTTAGAGATTCTTTTTTCTCTCTGTGCTCAGCTTCTTTGTATTCCTCTTCTCTAATTTCTGTTTCATTTACTGTCTCTTCTACTATATCTAATCTGCTTTTAAATCCCTCTGTTGTATGTTTCATCTGAGATGTGGAATTTCTTAATGATTGAATCTCCATCTTAAATTCACTCCTCCATTCTTGAATATTTTTATGTACCTCTATAAGCATGTTTATGATTTTTATTTTGAACTCTCTTTCAGGAATATTGGTGAGTTCAGTTTTATTTGGTCCTTTTTCTGTGGTTGTGAGATTTTTGTCTTATCCAGGTTCTTTTGATGTTCATTTCATAGTTCTGTGTGTTGTCTTCTTTTTTCCAGGAGCTCTGGTCTCTGGAGCTGCTCAGTACCTAGAGTGAGGTTGGCGGGTGTAGGGGCACGGAGTTGGTGCCTGGGGGGTGGAAAGATCTGTTTCCTGCTTTCCGTCTGCGGTGCCTGTCTCCAGTGTCAGAGCCAGTGGGCCAAGCACACATTTGTAAGCCTCTGTGCTTTGTGTCTCTAGCTGTTGTGGGCGGGGCCTCCTTCTGCCTGGCCTGACGCCTGCGCAGTGACTGCAGGTTTGTGAGCAGGTGCCTGCAGGCCAGGAAGAAGGCTTGGCAGGCTGTGTGTCACAGTGGGGGGCCTCGGAGCTGAGTAGCCAGCCAGGGGCGTGGAGCACCTGAAGCTCCCCAAAGTTCCCAATCTGCTGAGCAGAGTGCGCCCAGACAACAACCTTGTCCCCTATCCCTTCTCCCGTGCAGCAAGCTCTGTGTAAATCCCGCCCCTTCAGCAGCCCTCTGGCTGCTAGGAAGCCTGTGAGACCACCTGCCTTTCTCTTGTCCCAGAGTAGCCGGGTGTGGATCCCCCCCCTCCACAAATGGCCGGAATGTCAGTCTCTGAAGCACTCTGCCTGTCCCAGCTCCCCATCCTTCAGAGCACCACGCAATGTAGGTTTCTGCTCACAAAGCAGATCTCCAAGGCTAGGTGTTCAGCAGTCCCAGGCTTCCACCCCATCTTGCACTCTGTTTCTCTTCCTACCGCAGGTGAGCTGGGGTGGGGGAAGGGCTCAGGTCCCGCCGGATCAAGGCTTTCATATGTTACCCTGTTTTGTGAGGTCTGCTCTGTTCATGAGGTGTGCAGTCTGGTGCTGCCTTCTTTCTTGTTGCTGTTTTAGGGTTGGTTGCATTAACTATATTTTCACACTGTCTGTGGTTTGGTGAGGAGTTCTCTGTCTCACCTCTCATGCCGCCATCCTGAATCCTGTGTTTTCATCTTAACAAAGTGTGTTCCAAAGCTTTCCAAAAGTGCGATGATGAAATCTAACCTGGGTTGGCTGCTTCAGCCCTTGAGTACGGACCATGGCTCAGTCCCATCGTTGTTTCTCACAGTACTAAAGTGAAGGGCTCCAGTCTGGCTCCAGCCAGTCCAATGTTTTCATCATTGCCTTAGGTAAAGCTGAACAAAGCGGACTTATTAAATTTAGAAGGAATGTGAATTAAGAAGTATAACTAATGCTGAGTTGAGACTGCAAATGACCTCTACTAACTGAATCTCAAGGTTGATCCAGAAATTAAGTAAACAGCAATGGATGGAGTTTCCTGAATTTAGATTTATTTAGTTTATCAGCTCTATTGAGTCCTTACTATGTGCTAGACACCATTCCAGGTACTGGCCATGCAGTGATGAAAAAGCCTGCACAGATCCTGATTTGGAGTTGAGCTAAAAAGATACACAAAGACCAAACTTCTTATTGAAAGTAGGAAGGGAAAAGGGAAAAGAAAGATCCTCAGTGCAGTATGCTATTCTGAAGACATTCAGGAAGTTTTTAATTGTTAGGACCTTCAATGCCACAAACTTTCTGGATATGTCAGGAACTGCGCTGACTTTGTCAAACCAATCGTGTGTGTGTGCTAAAAGAAAAAGAGCCAATGAAATCTTAGGATTTGTTGTTATACATTCAAAGCTCGGCTCTTTGGAAGTGACCTGCCCACAGCTTTCTGGGCCTTCAGAGTACCACAGGGTGGCGCATTCCGTGGTGGGGCTGGTGGAAGGGGTAACATATTTTAAAAGAGGTATTGACAAACTATAGAGTGTACCTAGACAAGAGGAATCAGGGTGTCAAAAGGATCTGGAAGTCATGTATTTTAAGAAATAGGTGAAGGAACTGTAGAATAATATACACTAAAGGGAGAGACACTAATTGTCTTCAAATGTTTGAAGCTCTGACAAGTAGACAGGGAAGGAAGCTCAGTCTTTATTGTCCTACTTAGCAGAAATAGCATAAAGCATTGGAAATTTCAAGGAGAGAAAATTTTATTTTAATATAATAATGACACTTCTCAGATATAGAAGCCGTTCATCAATGGAACATGTGGTGCTTGAGGCAGTGAGTTTCCTGTCTCTCTGGAATTATTTAGCCAAAGGTGGGTTTATTCTTGGCCAGGGACAGTGAGGCAGCATTCCTGCATTGGCTAAGAGGTAGGTGGTGGTGCCCTGGGGGTGTATTTCCAACCCCACATCTATGATTTTCATGGTGTGTTTGTGTGGAAACATGGGTACTTTGTAGGTTGACTTTTCTCCCTAAAGGAAAACAGACCAGTTTAAGTTGGAGCTGGAGGTAGGTTACCTTTAAATTTGGGGGACAGGTCTAAGAGTTGGAAAGTCACTACAAATTGTATACAGAAATTCTAGGAAGGGGTGAGGAATAGGCCACAAGGTTGTTCCACTGGTTTAGGGCTATGACCATAACAGGGCGGGCAAGGTCACAGGACATGGAAGTGAAGTTTTACTCTAATAACCACTCAGACTCTGGGCATGAGAGTGGAGTGCTAGTTAGGACTCTAGGCTGCAAGAGACAGACACTGCAACTCAAACTGCCTTAAACTGAAAACATATTGACGACTGTAACTGAAAAGTCCAAGCACTGGCTTTAAGCATGGTTGAATCCCGGTGCTCCAACCACCTGTCTCCTTCCTTCCCTCCCTTTTGTTTACCTCTGTGCTGCTTACATCTACCATCTAAAAGAGGGCTTGGTGACAGAATTCGGACCTGAATACTGCCTTTTGAATAAGCCCACCCACCATCTCCGAGAGACCTAGGTGTCATCTTACTTATGCCACAAGCATCCTCCAGAGGACACGTCAGCAAGCCACAAGCCCACCTTTCCCCCGGCCCCTCCCCTCAAGGAGTCCGCCAAAAAGCCTGGCCATAAAAAAACCTCTTCACCTGTTAGAGACTCTCTTTCCTTTGTTCTGCTGGCCAGGACAGAGGGTGCCCTCTCAGGTTAGCAATAAACCTGCTTAGACTGTTGAGTTTGCATCCCCTCTCCTCTTTCACTTGGTAGGGTACATATCTAGTGAAGATTTGCTGAATGTGCATGTAAATGAGTCTCCAGCTTGGGAACCCCAGGCAGAAGAACCACAAGACACCTCAGATAGAGAGTCCCAGATGGACTCTGGTTTGACCAGACTTGGTCATGTACTTGACTTTAAACCAGTCGCTGGTGTCAGGGAGGATGGACCTTACTGATTGATTAGGCTATTAGGCTGAACTGACTAGGCCTGGGAGTCAGCAATACCTGGTTCCATTTAATTTTCCATCTTTTCTGTAGGCTCATTAAGAGAAGAGGGAAAGCCCTCTTACTTTTCTTTTGTTTTCCCCATGAACTACTACTAAGTACCTTGTTTTTAGTCAACAAGTGTTTCTTTTCCTCTAACTAGAATGGCTCTTAATAAGTAAAGGTGCTGAAATAACTGAATTGTGGCATCTTTTTTGAAAACTGTGTAACAAAAGATTTGATTGAATTTGGAGTTTGATATATTGTTTCCAAATAATTTTAATATGCATAAATGTAAATGGTAAATAACTTTTAATTCATCCTTGTCACCATAGAAAGTTACTCCTTCAGTCTTTTCCATGCAATTAAAAGATTAAAATTGTGTGAATATTTCCTGCAACAGGAATAATTTTCACAGAAAAGCTTATCTTTCCATTAGGGGTATGTGACTTCTATACTTGGAGCAGAATTAAGGGATGATTAATTTTGTATATTCTTTCACCTGATTTTTAGCTTCTCTACAGTCAGGACCTTCCCCCAAGTGTGGTGCTACCCTTTTTGTAAGACTGTGCTGCACAGATACAAGAAAATGGTACTGAAAATGAACTTGAGCAAATAAAGGGAACTTTACAAGTGGGCTTTTTTTTTTAATTTAATTTTTTGCAGAGGCACCCTTCTGGCAGGCCATGGGGAGCTGTGTCTTCTCAGACACTGGAATGTTTCAGTGACTTCAACTGGCAAGGATAAGATCAGAAATATCCTGATACAGTGTGCAGGAGACTATGTTTTTCTGATAGTAAAAGGAAATTATTCTTTTTCCTCAGCAAATCCTTCCATTTAATATTTGAAACGGCTTTGCTTCAACAGAACCACATTCTGTGTGGAGTCTCTTTTCCCTTCCAATCTAATTTAACAGAAACTGAAAAAAAAGAAGTCATGTTTAGTGGAAATTAATTGTATTTATAGTGTATTTTTCCTACATGATCACTCTTTAGTTTTTTAGTCATGTTCCTCCCATGTCATTATTATAGCATTATCTTAGAGATTGTGTGTAAGACATGTGATGATTTAGAAAAACTATGAGACACCTCAGATAGGAACAGGCTTGTCATTGTCATCATTTTAGAGGCAGACCTAATATTAGAGTGTCTGAGAATCAATAGAGACTACATTGATAAATATAACTTGAGCATTCAAAACAAACAGATATTAAACATGTTACTTGTGTATATACTTATCTCTTGTTAAATCTTGTCTTTTTCCATCAGCTTCTCATAATTGAGATCAGACAACTGTTGGAAGGAATGAAAACAAGGATAATGTACTGTGGTGGGACCAGAACACATTGGCAGAGTTTTATGAGTGCTGTTTTATTTATATTCTGTATTTACATGATGGCTGCAGATGTTACTGTTATCCTCACCTATCATGCCAGATGGCATTTGTGGTGAAGCACATGCATATTTTCAGCTAGATGGAAAAAATCTCCTTAGTGGGTTGTAAGTAGCATATAATTTTCTATCCAAAAAGTCTAATTATCTAGGAAACATCAGAACCTCTACTGCCAGAAGGATTGAACAGGTTAAAAGGCATGACTAGTGACTTCTTTTTTTTTATATAATTTATTTTGGTATCATTAATCTACAATTACATGTGCAATATTATGGTTATTAAGCTACCCCCTTCATCAGGTCCCCCCCACCAACCCCATTACAGTCACTGTCCATCAGCGTAGTGAGATGCTATAGAATCACTACTTGTCTTCTCTGAGTTGTACAGCCCTCTCCGTGCCCCCCAATATTACATCTGCTAATTGGAATGCCTCTTTTTCCCCCTTGTCCCTCCCTTCCCACCCATCCTCCCCAGTCCCTTTCCCTTTGGTAACTGTTAGTCTGTTCTTGGGTTCTGTGAGTCTGCTGCTGTTTTGTTCCTTCAGTTTTTTCCTTTGTTCTTATACTCCACATATGAGTGAAATCATTTGATACTTGTCTTTTTCGGCTTGGCTTATTTCACTGAGCATAATACCCTCTAGTTCCATCCATGTTGTTGCAAATGTCTGGATTTGTTTTCTTCTTATGACTGAATAATATTCCATTGTGTATATGTACCACCTCTTCTTTATCCATTCATCTACTGATGGACACTTAGGTTGCTTCCATTTCTTGGCTATTGTAAATAGCGCTGCGATAAACATAGGGGTGCATCTGTCTCTTTCAAACTGGGCTGCTGCCTTCTTAGGGTAAATTCCTAGGCGTGGGATTCCTGGGTCGAATGGTATTTCTATTTTGAGTTTTTTGAGGAACCTCCATACTGCTTTCCACAATGGTTGAACTAATTTGCATTCCCACCAGCAGTGTAGGAGGGTTCCCTTTTCTCCACATCCTCGCCAACATTTGTTGTTTGTGTTTTGGATGTTGGCCATCCTCACTGGTGTGAGGTGATATCTCATTGTGGTTTTAATCTGCATTTCTGTGATGATTAGCGATGTGGAGCATTTTTTCATGACTAGTGACTTCTTACCAGTTTGACAAATAAACTCACCATAAGGAGGAGAGAGGTCTGTCTAGGAGATTGAGTGGACTGCTTGTTCCTTTTCTGCTTGTAGCATTTTGTAAGTGCTATCAAACAGCAGTTTCCACTTGAGGAAATTGAGCTTTGTGCCTTCAGAATCTCTGCAATAACCCCTTGGGTATTCAAATACTTCTGCTAGCTTGGATTTTAAGCTGGTAGTGCAATGGGTAGAAAAGGGCAAATGGAACATTTTATAAGCTTGTATTTAAAAAAACTAGTCTTTCTCTAAGGATTTGAGTATTAGATTCCTCATGGAAAATTTTAGTAAATGCAGAACAGTCTTTTGGACCATAGTTTAATTTTCAAATCATTCAGATACCCACCTTTCTCATACAGGCTTTAACCAAAGCATCACCATTTTGAAGTTGCAGTGATCTCCTAAACTGTGCTAAGCGATGAAAACTTAGTCAGTATTCTTTAGTATTCCTCTTAGTAACTTGGATCATTTGTGGCATTTTGATGTCAGCCTGATGGATTTTGCATATTTGGTTGCTTGTGCATCTTTTAGAAGGAAGACTTGCTTTCAAGAATGTGCTAATATTGATGGTCACTATATTGTGGCCAGAGATACTAATGTGCACTTCTTCGAATTTCACACAGTTTAGTTAGGGTCCTGGTTGACGAGGTTTGCTTTACATATCGTGTGGGTGGTCCCTTGCAGATATTATATGTGGGTAGTAGGAAAGCCCTGCCCAGAAATCTCTCCCATTTCTAGGATGCCTGAGATTCCACTTTATAATATTTACTCCTTTGGGTTATGCCTTATCTTTGGTTAATCCCCTCTAAAAACTATAAACCTTAGTAGGAAGTAGTTTCTCCTGATTTTATTTGTCCTGTGTTATGAAAACACAAATCATGTTGTTATTTTAGGACTCTAAAAAGAAGAAAAAGGATATAGAAAGAGTTTTGCTGAAAATAAATTCAGGTTTCTTCTAATTTTGCTAATGACCAAATTTGATAGGTGAAAGAGATCTTTTTTTTGAAACACTGGTTTTCTTACTTATCCTTTCCAATTACTTCTGTTTCTGATTAACCAATACAATAGGTTACAAAACAGTAAGCACAAAACCAGTATGATCCCAATTTTGCAAAACACACACACACACACACACACACACACACAAAGCAGGGTACAGATATTGTATGTTAAAACAAATTGATAGATTGATTCCGGTCTTTTTCTTTTTTTGCAAATAAAGAAAAATAATACTTCTTAATTATCTGGGATAGATTAATTGAGCTTTAGATTAACAGTGGTAGAAATAATAAACAGAGTACTAGCTAAACAGTAGTATTTTTAAAATAATTGAAACCTTATTCATATAAAAGTCCTCTGTATTTTGAAAATACATAGTAGCCCAGTCTATAATATTATGTCATTTTTCTTGTAGAGAACAGTTGATGAAAATAACGTTAGGTAGTGGCTTGCCAGACATGGCTATGAACTGAGGTTTGAGGCACTGAGGGATAATGATGCTGTTATCCCAGGACTAGAATGGTCCTGGACAGAGGCAAATGCAGGAGAATGACACTATGGTGAACTTTTGATGGTGGTTGGGAGCAAGAGCAGGGTTCATGAGAATGATGCCTGGTGATGCTGGCCAGCAGTGAGTAGGGACAAAGTTATACCTAATGCTGGCTTTTATTGTCTAGACTATCTTGCTGGGCCTTTAGAAAGATGAGAGGATTATTTGCTCACCAGTAAACTGATTCTTCATTTGAAATAAAGAGAGATCAGCTATGAAATTGAGTAACAAGTTTATATAAGAGCAACCATAGAATAGCAAATATTAAAAAATGTTTCCCTTATTAAATAAACTGCCTCCTGCTCACTGGTTCTGGGTTGGTTTTTTTTTCACTGTGATTTGAGGTGGATCATGACTTCCTTCTCCCTAGACACCTATATTGTTGATTGCAGCAATATCTCCGGATAGAAGCATTATGGGTGCATTGTTGTCTTTCCTGTTTTTATTTATCTTCCAAATTTTCTCTTATGAACATTAGTTATGTCTGTAGCATGTAAAATAAAAGGCTATTAAGAGTAACAGGGTGTTTGGACATGAACATGTTGAATCTAATTCTGCCAGCTAAGAAGGCTGCTTCCTTTGCACAAACTGGACTAGTTGGAATACAATTACATTCTTCATGTATGTGTCAAATCCCTCTGCACTACTTCAACTGTTTCCCTAAAGGACTGAAACTATTAAATTAGCTTAATTTGTACTGCAGGGAGTAATTTACTATTATGTAGGATTTTATCAAACAAACATGTCTTATAACTTATATTAGAAGGCTGGCCCATTTTGTAAAAGACCACTTCATTGAAGCTTTGACTTAGAATTTTGAAACAAACAAAAAAGAAATATTGAAAAGGAGAGAGGGTTTCCATTGCATTAAGCAATATGACTTTTGAAACATAACTTATTTAAGCTGTTTTTAAAAGATTGTTTTTAGCTCACTATTAAGATGGCTTTTAGCTCACTGTTAACATAAATGTTTGTGGAGTGTCTGAATTTTTAAAAATACATATGGAAGTCTTATTCTTGCTTAGTATCCTGGCAAATTTTATATAGGTATGGATGCATATACATATATGAGCATACCTTTTAAATATTTTATTCAAAATTTATTCATATCCTGCTTAATTTTGGAAAATGATTTATGTGACATATCTACTTTCTGTTGAAGGAAATGTGGTTGGTTTGTTTCTTCAAGCAAAGCTGCAACCGGCTTACTCATATGCCCGAGCTTTTAATCACTGTTTTTCCACATAAACAGCCAGGAGTAGGATTACTGGGTCAAATCACAGCCTTATTGGGCCACAGCTGTTTGTGTTCTCATAGCAGAGTCGGAGTGTTTTGTAAGTTTGTGCCAATCTGATTACCAAACAAGGGTATCTTACTTTTACTTAATTTGCATTTTCTTGACCCGTTGTCAGGCTGAGCATCTCTTTCGTGCATCCTTTCTAACATCCATTCATTTTGTTCTTCTGCCACTTGGCCTAATCATACACAGCCTTTTCCCATTCCTGGTTGATTGTATTTTCTTCTTATCAGTACATAGGAGCCTTGTGTAATTTTATGAATAATAACCATATGTTGGCCATTTGGATTGCAGTCTTTTTCAATGAGTATTGTTTGAATTTTTTAAATTATATCTTTTGCTAAATAAACTGCTTACTTTCTACGTCATTAAATATCTTCTGTTAGAGCTTTTAGATTCCTGTCTAGCTCACAAAGGTCTCCACTCCTAGTTTACAAAAATATTTTCCTATGTATCTTTTAGATTTTAATTAGTACATTAATTTTATATTTACACATTTAATTTACTTGGGATTTATTTTTTAAGTGGTGTAAGGTAAAAGTCTGCCTTTTCTCCCCCAAGGTACATACCAACTATGCTAACACCCTTTATAGATAAATCACTTTTTCCTATTTAAATTTATACACTACCTTTATTCTCCTTCAAGTACTCATGATTACTAGAAGAGATAATTAAAGCACAAGTTCCCAAATATATAGTTTATCCATCTAGCTGACTAATAAAATTTAATAGTAAATAAACTGTGCTTTAACAATGTGTGTGTGTGTGCATAGACACACCCTCCCAATATGGCACCAGCACTTCTTTTATTAATTGCTCTTGAAATTCATATAATGCACATTGGTCACTAAGGAACCTTCACTAGTTTTTATTTCTGTACTTTCTGAATTATAGTTTGTTCAGAAAAGATATTTTTTACTACTGGACATTGTTGGTCATTGTAGCCCATGCAATATTTTAATCATAAATTTATGTTGACATTCTATGAATTGTAAACAATAAAATCCATCATCTAAACACCTTAAGGAAGGGAGTTTGTGTATATTTATTGTTTACGTATTTCTTTAGCCTTATCGGTTCATCAGGTATATTGTACATAGCCAATTCACTTTTGATTTAGTGGGATTTTATGATATATATCTATGGTGATTCAAGTAAATGAAGTTGTATTGGCAATCTTTCTAGACATAGCCAAAAGTTATAACATTTTATACACTGATAAAGTTTTTAAATGGTAGAATTCTTATTTAATGTAATATTCTTTATCTTTTCATTTAATAAGAGATTATTATTTACACCACTGTAGCAATTGATTTAATATATTGCTATCCCACAGATTTATATATCCATGTGACTGGGTTAGAACCAGTCTTAAAGAAATGATTCTAGAAATTAAGTAGATATATATAGGATCTTTTTACTATAATCTTAATTTTCTCCATGTTTGTTTCTAACTTTGATGATAGCTAATATAAATAAAAATATAATTAGTTTATTTTTGGTTATTTATTTTATCCCCAGTAATTCAGGAATAAACATAATGAAAAGAAATGGCTGGCACTCAAAGTGAACATAAAAAAAAAGTGAGCGTAGCTGGATTCTAGCTTTTTTCCTAGCATTTGATGTTCAGTGGTGTTTCTGAATAAAGAAGGTGTTTTCTTACCCCTGCATCCTTGTCATGAGCCTTTGGGGGTAATCGTCACTGAAGCTTGCAGACAGCCCGGCTCTTCTCCTGTTGGAAATGTATCAGGACCCTTCCTCTCTGTTTCTATGAGGTTAGGGGTTGCCACCTGACTTGCCTTGGCCAGAATCTAAATAGAACTGACGTGTTTACTTCTGGGCTAAGCATGTAAGAGCTGGGTGTGGCTGCTGTGTCCCTGTCCTCCTTCCTTTGACCAGAGACATTTCCTAGGCTGGAGGTGCTATCGTCCTGGTTCCCAGTATGAGGATGACATGGAGAAGAGCCCTTGCTGACCTGCAGTGGACGTGGAGTATGACTAAGGTGATACCTTTGGTGTTTGAGGACTTCTGAGACTTGGAGGTGGTTGTTACAGCATAGCCTAACTTATCCTTCTAGGTACAAGCTTCTTATTAGTGTTAAGAAGCACTGGGTACATATTTAGGTTTCTTTCAAGTTCATATGACACACCCCTTCCAGCCCCAGTCCCCATTGGATGAGCACCTAGTGGCCAAATATATGCCATTTGCTTGACTTCATCTTTCTGGCTATAGTTGATTGGATGCTTCACCCAAAGATGGGCCAATCAAGTTCTCTTTCACAGAATTCAGAGCAGGCATTGAGAGAAGTGCAGTCCTAGGTTTGGTTGAAGGGAGTGACAGGTGACATCAACCAGGGAGTTGCCAGACCCTTGTATGCAGAGAAACAGAGGATAGCAGTTGCAGAGAAAGCTGGTGAAGTGCATACATAGAAAGGAGCAGGTCAAGAGATGCTGAAAAAGAGAGAGAGGAGGAGGGGGAGAGGAAAAGAAGGAGAGAAAGGAGGGAATGAGAATTCGAGAGAGGTGGCTGCTTTAGTTCCTTATTGCTCTTGCATTTGTGGTCCTTGTCCTTCCCAAGGGTGCTGTGAGGCACACGTGCACTGTAGTAAATACTCCTTCCCTCCCCCTTTGTTCCCTGAGATGGTTTTATATGGGTTTCTGTTGGTTAAAATAAAAAATCTTTGGTTAAGGCAGCATCCATCGTATGTGTCGCACCCAGCCCTTCTGCCAGTCCTAGGAAGATTCAAGGCAGCAGTTTCCATATCTGGAAGCATACTTTTGCCTGGGAGTGAGCATGTGGAGCTCTGCCACGGGGCCACCTGGCAGAATGCGCTAAGAGGCCTGTCAATTGTGAAAACAAAACTAAAATAGTCTCTTAATCATGTGAATTGTGAGGAAAATAGGATGTGTCCGATGCAATACAGTGGAAACTCTTGTGTTTTGATGTCTCAGCGGCATCTGAGAAATCTAAGACATCAGAAACCAGAGAGCATTATTAGAATACTAATTTTGGAAGATTCTCATCGCATGTAGGGTTTCTCACTAGAGGGAAAGGAGTGCATGACATATATACCGCCCAAAGTAGAAATGTGCAGTGGTTGGCTCCTCTCTGGTAGTGGGGGAGAATTTGGGGATTAGCTATGAAGGGCATCACTACGCCTAAGGTTAATTTCTACTGAGAAGGGTTGGAGGAATAGACGAGCGCATGCAGCAACCAAATTGTGAAATCAGCATCTTCTACTCAAGGGTGACTCACCCAAATCCCACTTGCATCTTTTTTACCCAGAGCAGGTAAAAAAGTGCAGACTTTCCAGCAAGGTGGCACTAAAGCTGCAGGTATATTTACGTTAAGGTCAGTAATTGCCAAATAGTGTCTTGAGGCCAATATCAACAACGGTTGCTTTAAATCCCACAGTGAAGGTGTACGATTTAGGGAGAGGGTGGGAGGCTAACTGTGAATGAAAGGGAGCAGGGTAAGAATTGCAATTGGGCTTGATATTCAGAGTTTTGTAAAACAAACAAAAAAACAGACAATGCATTGAAATTGGGAGGACTGCACTTAGATCTTATGCTCTTTTTATGACCTTTTGAACTGAAATAACATTTTATAGTTTAATTAATTAAATTTTTCATTCATGCACTTAAGTTTTTATTAAGCCTGTACTTTATTCTAGACACTGTATAGATCCTAGGATTATAATATTTCTGTATTCTTAGGTCTTCTTTCTCTAGTTTGAATACAAAAGCCATAAAATTGTCATCTGCTAATAAAGAGTTTACTTAAATTTACTCAGACACGGCAGTGTTCCAAAAGGGACTTAAGGAAGCTCAAAATTATTTTAATTATCATCAACTGTGGACTGTATTTGAATTATTTAAGTTCCATTTCTCACTGCAGTGCACATGGCTGTTGTAAACTTTCAGGCACATTCGCTTGTTATCTAGTGGTGATGAATGATGAAAATAGATACAGGATCTTTAAAATGCACAGAAGAAAAAACGTCTCTCTCCTGGCAATATAATATGTCTTCCTGTGCAGATGCTATCATATAACTGTAGCATAAAGAGTCTATATAATTGTGAGATATATTTTTAAATTTACTTTTAAATAGGTAATACAGATGCATGACATACAATAAAGATATAAATGACATACAATAAAAATTGAGTTTCCCCTCGTCCTGTTTCCCGATTACCTAGCTCTGTTCAACGGCAATCACTTTTTTTTTTGGTCTATTATTCCTGAGATAATTTATGTAATTTACAAACATAGGTGTGTGTGTATACGTATTACTCCTACATCAGTGATATAACCACACAGTTTTGCACCTTACTCTTTTAAAGTTTGTTTAATATATCTTGGAGTCCATTCCTTATCATGTAATACTATCCCATTTTTTAATTGGCTTCATAGTGTTTCATTGTAAGGGTAAACTAGAATTTATTTACTAGTTACCTATTACTGGTAGACATTGAGGTTGTGTTTAATCTTCTGCTTCTATAAAAAAAGTTTCTGTAAAGATAACTGTATAAATATCCTACATATAGCTACCTAGAGGTGGAGTATGTACACTTTAAATTTTGGTAGGTATTGCCAAATTGTCCTCCATATGTTGTGTCAGTTTCCAATGTGTGACGTTCCCTTCTTCCCACGTTGTCTTATGCTCTGTTTTTTTAAAATATTTTGATTTTTACCAATCTAATAGGTTAAATGGCATCTCATATAGTTTTAGTTTGTATTTTCTCTTATTACAAATAAGGCTGATTATCTTTTCATATGTTTAAGATCAACTCATCTTTTTTAGTGAGGTATCTGTTCATATTCTTTGCTTTTTTTCTATTGGCTTGTTGACTTTTTCTTACTGTTTATAGGACCTCTATTAAAGAAATCAACGCTTTGGGATATGAATTGCAAATATCTTTCTTTAATTTGTTATTTTTTAAAACTTAATTTTTTAACAACCCAGAAAATTTAAATATTGGCCAAATATTTCTTTTCTTTCTTGCTCTTTTCTTTATATTGCTTCTAGATTTTGTGTCATTCTTAGGACATTCCCATTCTGAAATTAAAAAAAAATTCTCCTGGGTTTTCTTCTTATGCTTTTATAGTTTGATATTTCAGATTTATCTCTTTGATCCATTTAGAATTAATTTTATTAGAAGGTGTGAGGTAATGACCCTGCATTCTTATTTTTTCCACTGGCTGGCTATCTAGTGGTCTCACTATGCATTACATTGTAAGACAGTTTTGGAATTGTATGAGAAGGTTTTATGGCAGTGAGAGCAGGTGGAAAGGCACTCTGGAGGGTCCAAGTGGTGAATTCTGCCACTGCCTTTTGCCTGGGCTATTTCTCTTTCCTTTTCCTTCCTGCTCCCACATGGGCTGCTCTTGATTTCCGTTGCTCTAACTCCTGGATGGCCCTAAAAGAGCCTCCTATCTTGAGAGTGAATTGGATTACCTTCCTGCTTCCTTTTGGAAGAAAGGAACAAGCAGGTGCAGAACACATGTATGTCTATGTGGTAAGGGCTGGACAAAGCTGGAACTAAACCCAAGGTGCATGTGAGGCTGGATAGTGTTGTACTGTCTGACATTCAAGCTTCTTGGGCCTTTGTATAGAGGCTGATTTCCTGGTTAGGACACAGAGATTGAATACTCCATGTATATTTCAAATCATTTTGCTGTTGATGTAAATAGTTCTTTATTGTAGGACATTGTTTAGAAGTTGGTATAATATGTACTTAATAATAATAGATACTTAATAAAGTTGGTATTATATATACTGACTATACGCTTATATTTCTATATGTAAATGTATTGTTTATCAATATAAGTAACTTGTTTGGTGGATTTTGATTCTTTGCATAGTTTTTAGTCAATAGGGACTGTGAAGTCACTACTTTGACCTTTTTAGTGTAGTGGCAGCAACTTTTCTAGGAAGGTTAGATGATTTAAAAAATTATTTGGAAGGAAACATGGCAGAAAGCATGGTATCAAGAAAGCTGACACTGTCATCAGGCTTAGTTCACTCTTCTTTTTTCTTGGCACATCCGCTCCCACTTCTTTATGATTCCATGCACAGTCTTTCATTCCCCTGAATCTGGAAACTTCAACCCTCATCCACCTTCGTAACTTATCCCACTTATAAACACATTTGGGGGACTCTCTTGTCCCCTCCTGGCATGAGCCGGGAGCTCTGTCCTTTCACTTTATCTCTAAATAAAATCCTGTACCTTGCTCTCCTAAAAACAAACAAACAAACAAACAAACAAAAAACACATTTGGGCCCCTCATGTTTACAGACATAAATCAGCCTCTTTCTCAGCCTTTCAATCCTCTTTTAAACTAGTGAATAATCTCTTATCTCCCTTCTCATTCAAGTTTCTTGAAAGAAGAGTCTACGTTTGCCTACCACTTAGTCATTCTGGAGCCCTCTGTTGTCCAGGCTCCCCTCCTCCGTCCCAGGAATACGACTCTTGTTTGGGTCATGATGACACCCTCTAGTTGCCAGGTCCAGTGGGTGTTTTCCGGTCTCAATCCTTATGGAACATTTTCTGCTGGATTTGCGTATTTGGCACTGTTCATCACCTTCTTCCTTACGATTTTTTGGACTAATTTTTCCTCTCTCAAGTTGGACTCCTCTTCCATTTCACACTTCTGAAATATCAAGGGGTATCCAGGGCTGAGGCCTTCGCAGTTGTGTTTAATGCTTCACATGCTCTTTGCGGGTCATGTCAAGCATGCTTTGGGTACCAGCTGTTACATAATTGTTAACAACTCCTTTTATCTTTGTATCCCAGCAGATCTCTTCCCAGAGCTCTAGATTAAAAAGAAATCCAGCCACTGCAAGGGTCCCAGAGATTCACAAACACAGACGGTAACTGGATTTATCATCTACATTCTAAATTAGCTTCTCCTCCCTTCTCTTCCATTCTCCACAAGATTTAACAGCATCATCCTTCACTCAGTTGCCAAGAAGACCCCCAACCAGGGGTCTTACTGCCTTTTCTCTTTTTCTCACTTTTTATATTTTTTATTAAGGTACCATTGATATGCAATCTTATGAAGGTTTCACATGAGCAACATTGTGGTTACAACATTCGCGCATATTTTTAAGCCCCACTCCGACCCCAGTGCAGTCACTGTCCGTCAGCATAGTAAGATGCTAGAGAGTCATTGCTTGTCTTCTCCGTGCTGTACTGCCTTCCCCGTGAGCCCCCTACATTATGTGTGCTGATCATAATGCCCTTTAATGTCCTTCACCCTCCCTCCCCACCCCCTTCCCTCTTGTAGCTGCTAATCCCTTCTTCGAGTCTGTGAGTCTGCTGCTGTTTTGTTCCTTCAGTGGTGCTTTGTTATTATACTCCACAGATGAGTGAAATCATGTGGCACTTGTCTTTCTCTGCCTGGCTTATTTCACTGAGCATAATATCCTCCAGCTCCATCCATGTTGTTGCAAATGGTAGGATTTGTTTTCTTCTTATGGCTGAATAATATTCCACTGTGTATTTGTACCACCTCTTCTTTATCCATTCACCTACTGATGGACACTTTGGTTGCTTCCATTTCTTGGCTATTACAATCTTGGCTATTGTAAATACTGCTGTGATAAACATAGGGGTCTTTTTGAATCAGGGATCTTGTTATCTTCAGGTAAATTCCTAGGAGTGGAATTCCTGGGTCAAATGGTATTTCTATTTTTAGTTTTTGGAGGAATCTCCGTATTGCTTTCCACAATGGTTGAACTAATTTACATTCCCACCAGCAGTGTAGGAGGGTTCCCCTTTCTCCACATCCTCCCCAGCATTTGTTTTTCCTTGTCTTTGGAATGTTGGCCATCCTCACTGGTGTGAGGTGATATCTCATTGTGGTTTTAATTTGCATTTTTCTCATAATTAGTGCTGAGGAGCATCTTTTCATGTGCCTGTTGCCCACCTGAATTTCTTCTTTGGTTCCTCTGCCCATTTTTAAATCAGGTTATTTGCTTTTTGGGCATTGCATGTGTGATCTGTATCTATTATTTGGATGTTAACCCCTTGTTGGATATCTCATTTACAAATATATTCTCCCATACTGTAGGATGCCTTTTTGTTCTGCTGATGGTGTCCTTTGCTGTACAGAAGCTTTTTAGTTTGATGTAGTCCAATTTGTTCATTTATGCTTTTGTTTCCCTTGCCCGAGCAGATGTGTTCAGAAAAAAGTTACTCGTATTTATATTCAAGAGATTTTTGCCTTTGTTCTCTCTAAGAGTTTTTTGGTTTCATGACTTACATTCAGTTCGTTGATACATTTTGAGTTTAGTTTTGTGTATGGAGTTAGACAGTAATCCAGTTTCATTCTCTTACATGTAGATGTCTGTTTTGCCAACACCAGTGTTGAAGAGGCTGTCGTTTCCCCATTGTATATATATGGCTCCTTTATCATATATTAATTGACCATATATGCTTGGGTTTATATTTGGGCTCTCTATTCTGTTCCATTGATCTATGGGTCAATTCTTAAGTCAGTACCAAATTGTTTTGATTACTGTGGCTTTTTAGTAGAGTTTGACGTTGGGGAGCATAATCTTTCCAGCTTTATTTTTCCTTCTCAAGACTGCTTTGGCTATTCGGGGTCTTTTGTGGTTCCATATGAATTTTAGAACTATTTGTTCTAGTTTGTTGCTTTAGGCAGGATTGCCATTTTGACAATATTAATTCTTCCTACCCATGAGCACAGGGTGTATTTCCATTTATTGGTGTCTTCTCTAATTTCTCTCATGAGTGTCTTGTGTTTTTTTGGGTATAGGTCTTACAACTTCTTGGTTAGGTTTATTCCTAGGTATTTTATTCTTTTTGATGCAACTGTGAATGGAATTGTTTTCCTGATTTCTCTTTCTGCTAGTTCATCATTAGTATATAGGAATGCCACAGATTTCTGTGTATTAATTTTGTATCCTGCAATTTTGCTGAATTCCGTTATTAGTTCTAGTAGTTTTTAAGGATTTTTATGGACAATATCATATCATCTACAAACAGTGACAATTTAAGTTCTTCCTTACCAATCTGGATGCTTTTTATTTCTTTGTGTTGTCTGATTGCTGTCTATTTTCTCAAAGAACCAGCTCCTGGTTTCATCGATTCTTTCTGTTTTATTCTTCTCGATATTATTTATTTCTACTCTGATCTTTATTATGTCCCTCTTTCTACTGACTTTTGGCCTTATTTGTTCTTCTTTTTCTAGTTTCATTAATTGTGAGTTCAGACTGTTTATTTGGGATTGTTCTTCTTTCTTTAAGTAAGCCTGCATTGTAGTATACTTTCCTCTTAGAATAGCCTTCACTGCATCCTGCAGGTTTGGTGTGATGAGTTGTTTTCATTTGTCAATATATTGCTTGATCTCTATTTTTATTTGGTTATTGATCCATTGATTATTTAGGAGCATGTTGTTAAGCCTCCATGTGTTTGTGGGGTTTTTTGTTTTCTTTGCATAATGCATTTCTAGTGTCATACCTTTATGGTCTGAGAAGCTGGTTGGCACAATTTCAGTCCTTCTGAATTTACTGAGGCTCTTTTTGTGACCTAGTGTGTGATCTATTCTGGAAAATGTTCCTTGTGCACTTGAGAAGAATGTGTATCCTGCTCTTTTGGTTGGACTGTTCTGTAGATGTCTGTTAGGTCCATCTCTTCTAATGTGTTGTTCAGTGCCCTATCTCCTTACTTATTTTCTGTCTGGTTGATCTGTCCTTTGGAGTGAGTGATGCCTTGAAGTCTCTTAAAATGAATGTATTGCATTCTATTTGCTCCTTTAATTCTGTTAGTACTTGTTTCACATATGTAGGTTCTCCTATATTGGGTACATAGATATATATATAATGTTTATATCCTCTTGTTGTACTGGCCCCTTCATCATTATGTAATGTTCTTCTTTGTCTCTTGTGACTTTCTTTGTTTTGAAGTCTATTTTGTCTGATACAAGTACTGCAGCTCCTGCTTTTTTCTCCCTGTTATTTGTGTGGAATATCTTTTCCATCCCTTCACTTTTAGTCTTTGTATGTATTTGGGTTTGAAGTGAGTCTCTTGTAGGCAGCATATGGATTGGTCTTGTTTTTTTATGCATTTTGTAACTATGTCTTTTAATTGGTGCATTCAGTCCATTTATATTTAGTGTGATTATCAATAGATATTCACTTATTGCCATTGCAGACTTTAGATTCATGGTTACCAAAGGTCCAAGGGTAGCTTATTTACTATCTAACAGTCTAACTTAACTTGCTTATTATGCTATTTCACACACAATCAAAATTTCCTTCTTTTTCTTCCTCCTCCATTCTTTATATATTAGGTGTCATATTCTGTACTCTTTGTGTATCCCTTTACTGACTTTGTGGGTAGTTGATTTAATTTTGCATTTGTTTAGTAATTAATTGGTCTACTTCCTTTTCTGTGGTATTATTTTCTTTGGTGACAGTTATTTAGCCTTAGGAGCACTTCTATCTAGAGCAATACCTTTAAAATACACTGTAGAGATGGTCTGTGGGAGGTAAATTCCCTCAATTTTTGCTTATCTGGAAGTTGTTTAATGCCTGGTTCAAATTTAAATGATAATCTTGCTGGGTACAGTATTCTTGGTTGGAGGCCCTTCTATTTCATTTCATTAAATATATCATGCCCCTCCCTTCTGGCCTGTAAGGTTTCTGTTGAGGAGTTTGATGATAGCCTGATTGGTTTTCCTTTGTATGTGATCTTTGTTCTCTCTGGCCACTTTTAATACTCTGTTATTATCCTTGATCTTTGCCATTTTAATTATTGTATGTCTTGGTGTTGTCTTCTTAGGGTCCCTTGTGTTATGAGATCTCTGCACTTCCGTGACCTGAGAGACTATTTCCTTCCCCAGACTGGGGAAGTTTTCAGCAATTATTTCCTCAAAAACACTTGCTATCCCTTTTCTCTCCCTCTTCTGGGACCCCTATAATATGGATATTGTTTCATTTGGATTGGTCACATATGTCTCTTCATTATTCTTTCATTCCTAGATATCCTTTTTTTTCTCTCTGTGCCTCAGCTTCTTTGTATTCTTGTTCTTTAATTTCTGTGTCATTTACCATCTCCTCTACCTCATCTAATCTGCTTTTAAATCCCTCCATTGTATGTTTCATTTCAGATACTGTATTTTTTCAAAGGTTCTGACTCTTTCTTGAAGCCCTCCCTGAGTATGATTATGATTTTTATTTTTAAATCTTTATCAAGAAGATTGGTGATTTCAATTTTAGTTAGTCCTCTTTCTGGTGTTTGTGGGATTCTTGTTTGTACAAAATTCTTTTGCTGTTTCATAATTCTAATGATTTCTATGGAATAATAATTTTGTGTTGACAGCTCCCTGTGGTGTCCAGAAGCTCTATTCTTTGGAGCTGCACAGCACCTAGAATGATAATGTGGGTTGCAGGCGCGCGCTGCCATTTCCTGCCTGGATGGAAGAGCTTTTCCCTGCTTTCCAGCTGCAGTGCCTGCCTCCACTCCCAAGGCCAGTGGTCCGACTGCACAGGTAGTAGCCTTTGCGGGGCTGCCCTCCAGCTGTCCTGGCAGAATGGTGGAAGTAGCAGGTGTGCAGACCGGTGCCTGCTGGGAGGAAGGAGCAGTTGGCTGCGTATGGTGGTCGGGGTGTGGCCTCAGTGCTGCTTTGCCAGCCAGGGGGATGGAGTGTCTGAATCTCCTGAAAGTTCCCAACCTGCCAGGCTGTGTATGCCAGGACGATTTTGTCCACCTGTCCTTTCTCCTGAGCAGCAAGCTCTGTGTAATCCTTGCCCCCTTAGCACCCCTCTCGCTACTGAGAAGTCTTTCAAAGTGCCCACCTTGTTTTGTTTTGGAGCCGCTTGTTGTGGGTGCCTGTTCTCCACGAGCAGCTGGACTCTTGGTCTCTTCGAGTATTCTGCTTGTCTTTGCTTTCCAACCCCTCCAATGTTCAGAGCATCATTTAATGTGGGTTCGTGCTCCCAGAGCAGATCTCCAGGGGTGGATGTTTAGCAGTCCCGGGCTTCTACTCCCTCCCCGGTCCGCTCCCCACCCCCCCACCCCCATGAGCTGGCACGGGGAGGAAGGCCTTCAGATCATGGCTTTGCTACTTTACTTTTTTCTGTGAGGTCTTCTCTTTTCCCCAGATGTAGGCAGTCTATCGCAGTATTCAGGTTACTCTTTTAGGCTTAGTTGCATTTGCTGTATTTTCGTGTTGAATGTGGTTTTTGGAGGACGTTTCTGACTCACTTCTCATACAGCCATGTTTTTGCAGTCTCGATCTCCTCACTCCTAAAAACAGTGAGGCACCAGCTTCTGGCAGTTTGGACTTCCATGCCCTTAATCTGTTCTTGCTTTTCTCATAGTTCAGGTCTTTAGCCAGTTTCATCTGGTCTCTTTTAAATTGGGCACTCTGATTCTGGTCAGATCCATTTTTCTTACAGTTTCCCGGGGGATCTCTTAAAAATATATATTTTCACCCAGAAGAGGAGAGTGGCTTTCTGTGGTTTATGGGATTAAGCCAAGCTTTGGGCTGTTGCAAGACCCTCTGTCTGCCCTGCCTACCTCTCCACTTACCTCTTGCTACTTCTTGCCTGGCAGCTCTTTCACATTCTACAATGCAGTAAAGCTGTGGTTCTCGTCTGGTCTATATTCCTTTGTTCAGGCTCCACACTCAGTCCATCTCCCTCTATCCTTGCCTGAAGTGATGTTTACTCTCCTCTAAGCCAGCTCAGTTGTCATCCCCTGGGGAAGTCTTCCATTGAGGGCTCCTCATTCTGTTTAGGTAGCCTTTATGAGAGATTAAAAATAATTAGTTGCCTATCTCTATCATGCACTTATCCTACTCTTTTTTTCCCTCTAACTAATTAGGATGTAAGCATCTCTCCCACTTCTCTGAACTTAAGAGCAATGATAAATATTTTCATTTTATTATCTCCTATGCTGAACTCAGAGCTTAGCACATTTTAACTCAGTCAGTGCCTGTTGAATTAACCTTGAGTGAGTGAATGAAGGATTTAAATTCAACAACTGTTTGTATACAGATAAACATGACATCATTGATTCAGAAAATATCAGGAAGAATTTGTTATTAAACAATTTATAAGCACAATTTCACATCTTTGCTCATATTTATCAAGACTCTGAGGCAGAGTACCTAGAATCTACATTTCTCTGGCATTCTATTTTCCATTATCTGTTTTTTTT